>WBMW01003636.1:1373793-1402919 GCA_013396635.1 Penelope pileata | reverse complement strand
TTTTTTTTTTTTTTTTTTGCCTGAATCTGAAATATTCTGGGGACCTTCCTCATACTCCAAATGTTTAATAGGAGAGAGGAAGAAAGTTTAAATTAATGAACGCACCATGTCAAACAGTACTTTCTCTGACTGCACTTAACTAAATATGCTTAAAATTTAAGCAGTCCTATGGGCTCACAAAAGACTAAGTTTCTCTAGGATAAGAATTTGTATGAGCAGCAGGTGCAAACTACTGTGAGCACAAAGGATTTGCCAAGGCAAAAGAGTGTGTCTCATACTGGACTTGAGGAAGTGTTTCATATGGTCATGCTTAAAAAGCAGAATGAGCAGCTGTTAACTGAATCTTTGAATAGTTAGTCAAAAAAAAAAAAAGTTTAGTTTTTTGATTATATGAGAAAGAAAAATCTCCATAGTCTTAAGTCAAAGAGCTTGGACAGCGCTTAGATTCTATGGAAGGTGTTAATTTAGCACTAGAGTAGAAATAACAGCTAGATATCTGACATTTTGGGGCATATTCTCTAGTGACTGTGTTTAAATTAACACAGTGAGATTCTGCTTAAATGAATAGGTGTTAGGCACACATTCTGTTTTTAGGATTATCCTACAGTGAAATCCATGAGCTTTTTCATAGTCTTAAACTCAGTTCTCTCAAGTCTTTTGTCAATGTGTTGGTCTGCTACAATTCACATGAATTGGACAAAGCATTTCTGAGCTTCTGCTAAAGACGTATTTTATATCCCTTTACCTTCCTCCATTGACACATGCTGCACCTTTATTTCTGAATAAGAACAAATAGGATTGTGTAGCTCTAAAAGAAAAAGATTAGCTGTGAATCCTTAAGTCTTGATATATTACCAAACAGCTAGGATTACTACTGACATCCTTCCTTTCTTCTCTGCTGACTGTTAGCTAATGGATCTCAGATGTCTTGTTGACTTCAAAGCTGACTTATGGACGGCTGGTTGAGTGGAACAGATTTGATCATTTTTTGATTATCTTTATTTCATTCCAACTGACGAAACTCAGATTAATAAAGGAAAGTGTTAACAGTTTCACTCCCCTTTTCTCCTTGTCAATTACCCTGAGGCTGCAGAGGAAACGACAAAACCTGATTGTGTTTTTTGTTTTTTCTTTACATGAACGCCAACAAGCAAGAAAGAACAACTGCACAAATTGATATGTTTAGAGCTATTAATCAGTCAAAAGCAAAAGGTAGTTGACATCATGTCCTTCTGCTCAGTTTGCACTTCTCCATCTTGAGGGGATTTTGCTGGGTATTCTCCTTAAACGCATTGATCACCGTGTGTGTGAGAAAATAAAAATTCATAAAACACTTGAAAAATATTTATTACGTTGTAAAGGGCTGGAAGGGAAAAAAACAGGATTTTAAGGAGTTCACTGTACCTTAACATTGAATTCGGTATTACAGATATGTGCCTAAAATGGTGTATTAGTTGTACTAGCCTATTCTATAAACTTATACAGTAATTGAAAAAGTTATTATTGGGATAATAGACTGAAGCTGCATTTTCTTTTCTTGATTGAACCTAAGATATCTTCTGCTTTTCTGCTTGAGAAAATATGGTATAATTTTGTTTAGCATCTGCTATGAATTAGATGTATCTTTCAGTTCCTTTTCCCTAATTTCTACATATACCTTTTTTTTTTTTTAACAACAAGCACAGTGTTCTGAAAAACTGCAACCAACAGCTGTTTGTGTTCCACAGAGAAAGTATGCCTACTCTTGCTCTTACAGGAAAAAATTGAGTTAGGGTCAATGTGCTGATAAATGCAAAAATGGTAATATTCCAAAGCATTGTGGATATGACAGAGACAGCTTGTTAAACGTATCAAAGCATACCACAGATGACAGCTGAATGAAGTTGGATGGTTAGGAATCGATTGTGGTTGAAAATATGCTTTATTTACTTGAAATTTAACTACATAAATACAGACTCCACCCAAATATTTGTTTGTTCTCTAAAACTCTGTGTGGTGATGCATAGGGACAAAAATTAAAGAACTTCAGATGTTCAGATATTATGTGGAACAATTAAACAAGATGTCATTCAGATTCAACTGCTACAACAAGGAAGAGAACAAAATGTGAACCGCATGCAAAGTATTATTCCCCTTCTGTGAACAGCATCAAAATATTTTGGGCATGCAGGCTGAACAAGTGACATGGTTAGTTGAGTGACACTTCATTTTCAGCTAATTCCTGGCATTTGACTCACAGCAGTCTTTGTACAGCTGCACTGACTGACATAAGCTCTGCTGTGGGATAAGGTGCAATCAGATCAGTGCCTTGCAGAATCTTACAAAAACCTTGTTTTCCAAGCTAAAGGAAAGATTAAGCTTCCCCCACTCCTCTCTTTTTATTTTTCTTTTAAACCCTTAGGGTTCAATTCTAGTCTCGTTAAAATCAATGTGAGTTTTAACATTGAATTCAACAAGGTCAGAGTTTAGTTATAAAATGGCAGTTTGTACACTTTTGGATTTCTTATGTGTTGAGAAACCAAATGCTCCTTTGAATTCTACCAGTCTCTTAACACTTTAAACATGACATACAGCAAAGTTTTGAGATTCATGTGGATGACTGAAGCAATGAGGAGAGATAGAACCACTCATCCATCCATCTCTTCTTCAGAGACCTCATTTTGATTAGGTAGTTTCAGGCAGAAGCACTGTGTGTGTGCTGATTGGTGACAACACCAAACAGATCACAGAAACCTCCACACAGGGATCTCTGTAACTCCATCCAGGTAAGCATTAAAATATTGCTTGAAATCAATAAACATAAACATTGGTTTATAGATAGTTCCAGAGATGTATGCCAGAAGATGGTGCAAAGAGAAACTTCATTAGGTCTGATCCACGAACAGGCCGAAAGATGGTTACTAAAGTATAAATAAATAGAAAGATGAGAAGAACATATAGCATGAGAAACAGCTGAACAGGTATTGCAATATTTCAAGGGAATCTAAAAATGAGGGACAGAGTCTGTAGCTTTGTTGATTTTAAAAGTATACTAATTTCTGCAACATCATATTCAAGCAAAGTGTGAATGAAGGAATCAGGCAAAGGTGGTGTCAAATGTAGCCATCCACTTACCAACTTTTCTATCTTTTCATCTATCTTTTTATCTTTTCTACTGCCAACAGAAAATTTGAGGAGAACAATGAATTCATGTGTGAAAGTATTTTTGGTTTTCAATAATACATAAGGAACACAGCATATCAGATATTGGTATTTCGTTTCATTTTCAGAATACAAACGTCTGCAGTCTTTCATAGTCTTACAGCCTCTGAAGTTCATTTGTTTGGATGCATGCACATATTACAGCAGCAGTGTAACGCATCTGGCAAATTCTGACTGCCATAAAATTGTGGATAATAGCTCTTCTTCTGATCAATAATGCAGTACATAGCCAATGAATATAAAGGCTGGTACTAGCTAGAGTCACAAGCAAGATCTTGAAAGATAGGTCTTAGAATGCATTCATCAGGAAAAATATATTTGAGAGAATTTGTCTCCATCTCTGAATACCACAAGGTGCTCTGAACTGGTTAAAAATAAAATATTCACATTTGGGATACTGCAAAACAGCAAAAACAGTATTTTAAGTGAAAAAATAATCTATGAAAATTAAATCTTCCTTGAAGATTGCTGTTGAGAAACAATAGTGATTATCTTAACACGTACATTCTTTTACAGACTGGCTTAAACGTTTCTCTAGATTTCTCACTAACAATAACTACCCACAAGCTCTGTGCTGACATGTGGGACTGAAGGCATCCTATCTGATGCTTTGGGAAGTAGTTTGGATGTTTCTTTCCAGGACTGATAGCTGCACCAAAAAGATATGATGGAGAGAGTGGGTGAAGCTACTCAACTGGGAAATGTTCCTGTCTGTACATGAAAGATGATATGGAGTGATCCTAAAACAGGCAATCTTGTTTTCCTCTTGGCTAGTGTTTGAGACCTGTAATTGAAGATCTTACAAACACTAGAAGAATGAGCACTACTCAAAAATTGTCATTATTCTGCCAGAACTGTAACAAGGTAAGTGTTGTTTGATATATTTTTTTTGCCTATCAGGATCTATTCTCTTTGTCATGTGCTTATGAATGGTGTTGTCCTATTGGCTTGTAGAAGATAGAGATTCTGTCCTGTATAAAAAATGAAGCCTTCAGGAAACAGCAGACTGTGCCCTGAGCAGGTCATCACTATCACATCCTTTGAACACTGATGTCCAAAAATTTGGGTGTAGTAATAAGTATTTGTTTACAGGGTCTCTTTTCAGTTTTATTTCTTCCAAGATGGCAGTGAAAGAAGAATTTTTTGTTCTTGAATGGAGCATTTTTCATGTTCAAATCACAGGTTGTTGGGCACAACCTGGAGAAATTGTATGCGCAGAACAAGAAAGTGAATAACTGCTGTTTCTCTGTGTTTTATACCATATAAGTAACTCTAATTAAAAACTTCACAGTATAAAGGTGTCTCCAGGCACTTAGATGAATGAATTCTCCAGCAGGAGAATATTTAAATGATAGTTGCAGCCAAGCTGAATATTTTTGCAGACATAAGACCTTTTTCAGTTTTCTTAGTAAAATATCAATATTTTGAAAGAAAACTTCTACTGAGTTGTATATTACTTTCATTTTTATCATCTGTTATGGGAGGAAATAACTGCTTATCACCCTGTTAAGGGTAAGCTGTACATATGTAGTAACAAAATTACACTTTAAGCTCTACAAAAATAATTGCATGTTCAGGTGGTGACATCATGGTCTGTCTTGTGATACATTGAATGGAAATGTTGGCCCTTAACAAATAGGTTCTCTCTGTCTCTCATGGAAAACTCCCAAACTCACAGCTGTTTGATGAGAATTGAATGCAAACCACACAACTGATATTTGTATATTGCATTTGATTCTGTTCTTTTCTTCCAGGTGCTGACAGCTTAGTTTCATTAGAGAATAGCTAAGGACTTCGTAGTTAATGGAGAAGAGTGGGATGTTTTCTCATAGTCCTTTTCTGAAAGAGATTCAGGAAAGCTCTGCCTAAACAGGTGGACTTGCTTTGTTCTTCCTAAAATCAAGTTTTCCTGAATAACTTAAACTTCTTTTCTCCCTGCTTCTTGCCTGTACTAGTTATATCAGATCATCGGTAAAGTACAAGTGACAATAGGACCTAAGATGATAAGGCTTTGGCTATTGAATGTAGTAACGAGAGCACTTGCTGGAAGATAAAGCCATGCCTTTTGATTCATGTTTCACTGCCTGCTTATGTACATACACACTGCTGAGATGAGAAATCAGAATGGAAATACCTTCCCGCAATGTTTTCAACACTATTTGTTTTTTAATTCGTTGTAAATTCCCATTGGCTTCAGGATCTATTTAGGCACATCTTCCACAAGAGAGAATTAAACAGCCTTATTCTACCAATGACACTGTCCAATTCTTAGTCTAACATTTCCTGTGTGGTCTTCTCAAGCCTGTGAGTTTATCCAGCTGTGTTAACAGAGAGTAATGAGGCTGTTGCAGTTCCCATTGCTGGTTACGTGCGAGTGAATGGAACTGACTCCATATTGCCTATATTTGAGTTCCTGACTGCAGTACTAACACTTACTGTTCCATACAGCCATCAGCCACTCATAACTGAGCAGCAGAACTTCAATAGCAGAGTTAGCACACACACAGGTTTTACTTATGTGAGCAGAATCTGCCTCAGTATGAGCTGGGATTACATGGAGTGCTTAGTGCTCATAACATTCTTTCACTGGGCCTAGCAGAAGTCGTAATTTGTATAAAAAATTTGTTCCTAAATGCCCAGGCTTGTTGTAGATTTTAGCTGCAGGCAAAAAGTATCTAGAGTCAAGGCCAAAACAAAAATCGGTTATTGACTGTGGCAGAATTTATGTACAAGACAGTAAAGCCATTGTTAGTGCAATGTACAGTAACACAGCTGACTTGTTGTGAGAAGGCGCATAGTTCTAACAATTAATGAATAAGCTATCACAGGCAAAGAAAAACTGAAGAGCATTTATGTTTCCCATCTCTGCTTATTATTAATTAAGAAGTGAAATGTACTACTTGTAAACAGAGTATGTTAGTATAAAAATACTCTGAAATAGTATCTGCTCTTTTGTTTCTTTTAGGCATCCTCATGTCAGTTAGGGCTTTTAGCCATATCTTGTGGGTACCAGATACGAAATAACTGTCTGTAGTTACCTCCAACACCCAAAAATCATGAGTCCAGATACATAATATTAACTATAGAGATACATATATATATATATATATATAAAAGAGCAGAAATATTAATAATATTGTGGAAGTATTGTAAGGATATTTCTTGAATTTATCTTCTGACATCAATCACTAGTGTCATTCTGTTTGCTGACCATGGTAATACTTATAGCACAGGATAGGAATATGCGTTGTCAAACAAGATTATTTGGGCAACTCTTATCAAACAATGAGTCTCATCCTCTCCTGGTCAGTGCACTTTCTAATCACTACAGTTTTTTGTTAGCTTTTTAATTCAGCAGACAAAGCAACGGATAGTCAGTCCAAGGTGGGCTTGAGTTTTGTGCTTTTGGTTTGTTTGGATTTTTTTGTTTATTTATTTTTAAATAGTCGTGTTTCAAAGGGAAATAGCTGATAAACTCTAAAATTCCTTTAGGAAAAAGATGGAGCCTTTAAATTTCATTGTATGAAAAAATGAAAACATTAACATACAATTCATATGAAAATAGAGGTAATAGCCTTCTAGTAGACTGTACTGACTTGAAGTTGTGGACCAGCTTCATTTTTCCTATATTTTAAACTATTTCAGTAGCACATTTTATAGTCAGACTAAAAGTACAATAATTATTCAAGATATTTATCTATACATGAGTGAATCCTGGATGAAATGTTGATTCAAATGCAAAGCACATATATTCTCTTTGTGGTGAAAAATCTCTTCTCCATCTGTACCAAATGATGTCTTGAAACAACGCACAAATCAGCCTTTCCAGACATGCCTCTTCTCCTTCAGTTTTGCAGTGTCGTGCCTTGAATTCACCATGGTGAAGACCAAACTTTTAATTTACTTTCACCTCTTCCTTGTTTTTATTACAGCTCTTCAACACCCACCTTCCTATCACCTTCCTTTGAAAGCTGTGTGTAGATTCATGACCCAACAAGCTACATTATTCATATTACTCCATTTTCATTTGTCCCATTCTCTCTAACAGTTGTGACAGATTCTATTGACAATGTCTCTATCAAACTTTTCCTTTCATGTCATGCTATTTCCCTTTGGATTTAGTCAAGAAAATGTAACCCCCCCTAGATACTCTGACAGCAGATTTGAACCAAACAACTGTATGTGATTTCTTTCTTCCTTAATTCCCATTTGAATCAAGGATGTCTAAATGGAGTCAGTCATCTACCTTTGTGTGTCAATCTGTGTTTGAACAATAAAGCAAATTTTACTAATGAATAAATTATTTCTACCATGGAATCTGAGAACTGGTCAGTTATTCCTCCTACTCCTTATCATTTCCTTTCTCTTTCCCTTACCTCCTGTTCTTCTGATAATTTATTATACAGTATCTTGATATGTTTTGGCCTGATCAGATTGTGAACTCTGTAGACAAGACACAGTCCTTCTTTATCTTTAATAAATTGCAGATATATTCATTACAGAGTTTCTCGGCAACCTTTTTAACAGCGCATGTATCCCACCGAATTCTCATTTTTCATGAGATATCAAAACAACACCACATCAGTAATCAGTGAATTCAGTGCAATGCATATGTATGTTTATATAGACAACAGTGCCTTTAAGTTGTTTAAGTGAGAATACTTGTGATGTAATATCCCGGAACAGAAATTATACTTCATAGTATATGAGAAGATCTTGGTAAATGCAAATTCCTCAAAATTATGGGATGGTTCTGTTCCTCCCCTGTAAACATTACATTGGCTTAAAACCACACGAGGTGAAAAAAATTAATAGAGATGTTATTTTGCTCTCCAGATGTTAAGTGCTTGGGATGCGCATGAGACAAATTTCCAACACAGATCCTAGACCATGATGGGAGAAAATCCACTGATCTCTTTTGAATAAAAGGATACAGGTTTCCTAAAGCTTGCATGGAAGCTATAGACTGGGAGAAAAATGTTCCTTTCTCTGTCTTCTCCCAGTGTAGTGCTTCTGTATGAGTGCGAACAAAACCGGATCTTCATTGACTTTTTATTACTTAGATCATTTCTTCAGGAGCTAAAGCAATTGCATTTCCTGACTAGTACAATATATGAGTTCAGACGAGGGAGAGGGAGAGAGAAGGGAAGGGAAGGGCTATGAAATGTGTAGAATGAAAATGTTAATGAATTCTCACATTTTTCTGAATATTATTTTTCCTTTCTGTCAGGGAAATAAAAACTTTCCATGTAAAAGTTCCAGTCTGAGATACATCTGGATTACATCATCCAGTGGAACTGGTGAACCTGAAAGCTTACCTTTGTTTTGTGAAACATTTCCAAACAACGTTTCCCTCTCTCAAAGGCTCTGGGTAAGGAGATCAATGGTACATTTGCAAGCTGCTTTAAATTCTTGCCCTTTGGGGCCTTAAAAAAAGAGAGTTTTTGCCAAATATTCCATATGCTATGGAAAAGGAAGACAACACAGTCTTTCAGATAAGACATAAAGCTGCATTCCTGGACACTAGAGTCTGCTCTGCTGTCACAAACCTCCATGAGGTCATTTCTTCAATAATAATAACAGTTAGATTAACGGAAATCAGGCTTTCAAGATTATTCAGAAATATTTCGTCTGTGTTCTGCACATCGTTGCCTAGAACAGTATCAGTCAACCTTAACAGTGGTCAGCCTAGAGTTAAGATGTGTTCAGCAAGAGATTCTTGGCCCTTTTCATCACTTTTTTTTTTTTTAATAAATGTACTCATATGAAATTTATTCATAACTAAATTCAGTTCACTCTAATAAGTACAGACAAAATAAAGAGGTCTGATTCTCCAACTTAGCCAACTAAACCTGAAGTTCCTCCTGATTTAAGTTACCATGCAAGTACAGGAAAGTAGGCTAAAATATCATTGAAAAAAGTAATATTTACCTTGAGACAGATTTAAAGAATGTTTTGTTGCTCCCTGGATTTACTGGAGGTAATCAAATGCATTTTGTCCAGCCAAAGAAAAATGTACAAACAGCAATGCCATCAAGAAAATTGATTCTGATAAGGGCTTGTTTAAAATATTTACCTTGGACTCTGTAAAAGTCAGGAATGTTCTAATCCAATATAAACACTGAGTTAATACTAATACTTCTATCCAATTCAAATGCTGAGCTGACAGATTGATTTGAGAAAAAAAAAAAGAAAAGAGAAGAATTAGTAGTTCAGTATCTCCTTCATGTGCTTATTTTTCCATTCCTTTGATCTTGGAGACTTTTGAAATTACACCAAAGTATTTTTTTTCCCCTCAGTTTCAGTGGGCATATCTTCAATTCATTTACGTATTTTTCATTTTTTCTTATTGTAATGGGCCTCTGTTGAAACATTATAGTAACTGTGATGTTGTAAATATATTTTTGATGACCATTTTGGAAATAAAAATCATTCCCTTTATATCAAGAAAACCAATATTATCTCCCTTCCTCATTAGGATACTTATAATACTTCTAAATTCAATTTTTATCATAACACTGATTTTCAATAATTCAGATTAAAGAAAAGAAGCAGATACAATAAGCAGGTGTCTTCTTACCCTCAAAGACAGCCACAGAGAGGTCCTCAGCCCACTATAATAGAAAGATTAGGGTTAGAAAATTTCTTAAAAAGGTAGTAATGGCTGCATTTTTGTACCATCTACTCAATATATTTCTAGTTAAAATTTAGATACTGTGATCTTATAATAGATATAAAACTTTTGAAAAAGTTTTTGATCGAACTATATAAAATAAAACATTTACGTGACAACAGCTGCTATGCACTTTTGCTGAATCATGAGAACCAGAAGTGTCTGACTGACTCTGGTCATGCCTCACGATATTTGACTTTGTAAAAAAATAATATTTTACATAGAAAATGAAGATGTGCAACAATGCGTTTACTGTGCCAAAACAAGCAAGCAAACAAATAAATAATCCTCCCCCCCAAAAAAAAAACAAAGAAACAGGAGGGAATGAAGAGTGTGGATGAAACACAAACATTGGGAATCAGCAACTGCTCAGCAGGCAGATACTGAAAGTCGCTCATGACAGTTGTGGCAGTACTACGGATGCACCCTTCCTCTTAATCTTATTCTTCCAAATAAGTATTTCTGATCTTGAGTCTTGTCACCCTTCTCAATCCGCAGACTCTCCTCTACCTCTGTTTCCCCAGTTAGTAACAGTAGATAAAAACCTCAAAATGGAGAAAAAAGAAAGAAAGAAAAAATGAAAAAGAGAAGTGAAAACATAAAAGATTTCATCTTCCAGGTCTGACTAAAACAAACTCAGTAATTTTCCGCTAGTGGATAGTGGGCTGCATCTTGCAGTTATGTCAGCGTTGTGTGAGAATAGGTTCCATCAGTCACATATTGGTCTAGAAAATGTTTCTCTTCAGACAAGTTTTTTTCTCACCAACTATTTTTAGCATGTTTTTAACAGTGACACATCATACAGCTGTCAATGAACATAGTTCCTCATATTTTTCTCCTGAAACAAGACAGATTCCATTACAGAAATTAGATTGGAGAAATTAGTTTCACTTTAGATATCCACAATGTTTATGGATTCACTTCTACTGTACTTTGATTATATTAATATCTCCTTATGTAAATTAATTTTTAAGATGTAAAGTTTTGAAGAGATATGACAGCAATTGCGTAGTCATGCCAAAATCTTAAACTTCTGCAGATATCCCGGTTCACTGAAATTCCATTTGCTGTTGGCTTATGTTAGCGATACCTGGTAAATAGTGTACTGTTAATGTGATTTTAAAATGAATGTAGATGGAAATGACTAAATTGTGGGACAATGAAGATAGGATAAAATCCAAAGTAAATTGTGTTTGAGTAAATTGTGTTTCATTTCGTAAAATCTACACTTAGAAGTAGCAAAAGCTACTGCATGAATGACAGGAATGAGACTGCCCAGTTTTTCTGGGAGCAAATGTATCTCCAGAGATCAAAAGTCTTACTATTTAAGCTAACATTTCATTTATACCATGCAAGGTTTTGTGTGACATCTCAAGTGGCATTTGTTTTTTGTCGTAGTTGAAATGGTTTGTTTTGTTTTGGTGAGCTTTTTTGTTGTTGCTGTTTTGATGGTTTTATTTTGTTTTGTTTTTTGAACGTATTATTCAGAGGGCTATGTTTGGTTCTGCAGTACAGTTTGAAAACAGATGATAGTAGCATCCTAGTTGTAATGATCTTGATACTATTTCATCAGCTGTTCCCATTCTACGATAGGAAGCTGGGGAAAGGAAAATTCATTTAGACTGGGTGTTACACCTCTAGCCTTCCTTGCAAGTCTGCCAAATAGAGTGTCACATCCAATCTCTCATGATAAGTCCTAATGAATATTTTTCTAGTTCTGCTGGGAACTGAACTGAGATTACTAGTAAAATTCTGGTATGCTTGAGCTCAGTAACAAAAAGTCTGTGTGCCAGAATTTTATCCCTTTTGATGTAATTTGCAACTATCAGTCACTCTGAATTACATTGAAACAAGAGTGAATAGATTAGTGTCAGTGTATGCTCTGCAATAAAATTCTTCTGCTGAGGAGAGATGCTTGCTCATTTAAAAGCCAGCTGTAGGTGACAGTTTAGATATTTGTCAAAAGTGCAGAGATCCAGGTTCAGTAGTAAGTTCTATTGAACTTAAATGAACCTTGTTTTAAATTTTTGATGCTGTCCTGGCCTGATATTTTTTCAAGGCATTTGAAAGATTCTTATTCACTTCACCAGGTTGTACCACAAAGGCTGTTAGTTCCGAAGGCAATGAATTACCTGCTTTTCTGGAAGAGACCATTAAATATTTTAGAATATGTCACAACATCTATCCACAGATTCACAATAACCTGTTTTCTCACTTGCATTTCAGAAGGGAAGGGAAGGGAAGGGAAGGGCAATGAAATGTATGGAATAATGCAGCTAATTTTATATCTGCAATCCAGCATTCAAGAGTTATATAATTAAACTCTTAAACAGTTAAACTCTTTTAGAGCTGTGCAACTTGAACTGCTTGGAGCATTATTTCTAAACAAAATCTAAGATGAACCAAAATACCCTTAGTTTTGTAGTTACATTTTTTATTGCTGCTGCAATAAATCAAAACCAAGAGAAGAATCAAGAATCTTGTACCACTGCTGTTCTTCCCTCTGCATTTCAAGTGGTGCCACCTCTGGGAGCTCGTCTGTGCTGGGTCCAAGTGCATGACCATGTTCATACTTGGACTGGTGTCAAAGTCCATGCAGCACATGCTGCTGAGTAAATATTTTGTTTTCATAACTAACACTTTAAAATGAACTATAGACATTGACTGGAAAAAGAGAAGGGGAACAGATTTACTGGGGTATTCAGGGAGCTTTAGATTTTCAGTTAATGTTGGCTGTTAAAGGATAAACATGCCGCTAAGGACACAGGAAATATTTTCTTTCCTTGCAAATCATGGTCGTACTCATATGAGGGCAAGACCTTTCTATTCTCCCAGAATTGACAGTGGTTAGGCAGATGAGAGCATTGCAATATTCTGCTAAGGAATACCATCTTCCTTTTTTGTTTGTTTATTTATTACACTGTCTGAAGTTTAGGAGCCCTCCTCTTCTTCCATAGCTTTCCTTAAGGGGGATCTCTTTATAGCAGGATTCATATCTTCTGGGTCTGTGTTTCTACAACTCTCAGCACAGTGGCCTGTGTTAACGACCACAGGAGACAGCAGTAATGCAAACTATAACATACAGTGCAGGGGACCTTCAATAAGCCTTATAGACCATAAACCCATAATAACCACTAGCCAGCATATTCAGTGACTAACACTGCCTTTCATGGTATCTACAAGCCCTTCATAAATCCTAATAGCACCCTAGGCTGTAACTTGGACTTGGTGTTGTACTTGTTTCATAGCTGCTAAGCAGGATATTTTTTGGATTTCAGCCTTTGGGAGAAAAATCTTCTGGCTCTTTGCTGAGAAATAAAGCAAAAAATGCCCTTTGCTGCCTATCCCATACAACTTAGCTAGAAAAAATCCCTTTCCTCCTTGCTGCTTCCCACTGTATGTTCTGAAGCAGACAGTAGGCTCACAGGTGCCCGAGAGCACCTTACATGAGTGGTGGATGAGATAGTTTTCCTCGCTGTCCCCAGAAGGCCGAGCTGAATGGACTGATACTGCCCCCAGCAGGGTTTGGCATGAGATCAGGAATGGTGGGCATGCATTGGAATGGGAAAAGAACAGAGGGGAAACAATAATACAACAGTAGGTAAAGGTACAGGGGATGAACTGAAAGGATACGTTCCCAACATCAGTTGAATAGAGCAGAAGACTCTTAAGGAAAAAGGTCAAAGTGAGGAAATTTTTCTCACTTAAAAGAAAATAGGCTTGAGAAGTCAGGGAGACCTCTGCCTGAAGTGGCAGTGAAAGGCAGGTTGCAATTATGTATGGCATTAATTATCTTCATCTGTTCTGTACATCCCAGATTGAGACGATTGACTCATGGCTCAGATGGCTAAAGCTAGCCAAAGAAAATGTGGCCCAACTATCTCCAGTTAAATATGACTTATACTTCATCAATAATTCTCACGGAGAAGAAAAATGATTGTCAGTGCATACTTGGACAAAATCAGAGCAGCAAGCAAGAGTTCAAATGTACGTTATTTTGCTTAATTTTTTTCCTTTTTTCTGGAGCTGAGTGCATGTTCTTCCAACTCCAGCCAACCGGAGGAGAAATATACCAACACTGCGATTGAAATATCTCTCCTTCCACTTCAAGCAATTTATTTTTATTAAGATACAAGGCCATTTAATCCTTGGGTGTTTGATTGAAATGTGTACAAATTCTTGCTGAGAATTCTTAATTTACACACAAGCATACACTAGATAAGGAGGCAGTAGGTCTATTTGCTTTCGGCTGCTGGATGAGATAGACAGTAGATTCATAAAGCTCAAAAGTTTCTTCACAAGAAGTGCAGACAACAAAACCACTTGTAATGCATCTGATAGAAACAATATTTTTATTAATTGAAAATGTTGTTTTATTAGATTATAAGAACAGTGTGATTAAGTCTTTACTCAAATTTCTTCTGTGAAAAGTTTTTTATGAGAATGTAAGTCAAAATGCGAATAACTTGGAAGTGAAATCACGAATTCTGAGCTAAAAATATTTATAGCCACTAAACTTTTAAGAACTGACCATTAGTGAACTAACATGCAGCCAGCCTAATTGTAAGATTTCTTCACTAAAAACAAGCCAATATAGAAAAATCTTTGAAATCTATATGAAATCTGAATCATTTTGAAATGAATATAGAATTTAAATGATACATGATTAACTTTATTCCTGAGAATTTTGTGGAGTTTTCAAATTGTTTTTGTTACGAAAAAAATATATAGTGGCTATATAAAATATACCTACCCTGTAAATGCTAATAGATAAGAAAACCTTTTGCTTGTAGGGATTTTTGAAAACAGATTTAAGGAAATACATTGGAAATGTTCTTTCCAAGCAAAAATGTGAAATGAAAGCTGTTTAAATGAATGTTCAACATATTCATTTCTAAATAACGCTTGCTTAGGAAAGGCAAAGTCTTGTCAATATATTGTTTCACACTGAAATCTTCCAACATATTTTCTCAGGAAGTGGAAGGAGTAAACTATATATACACTGTTACATTGCACACAAATGAAAAAGGCAAAGTTGAAGCCCAAAGATTGCAGGCAACCCAGAATCTTCACAAATCTTGGTTTATAATGTTTTTACATGTGATCAGGAATAGCACAATTATCAAAGAACATTTCTATAGAAGTTTTTGTTCATATAAAATATACTGTCAAGAAAGAGGTTGAAAAAATGATTTAGTATCAAAATATTGAACTGTATTCTTGAAATTTTAAGAAGCAATTTTCTAGCACCATCATGATACTTTTAGAAAGTGGAGAAGAAAGTTAACTTGGAATTTATGGATGTGTAGAATTTTCCTTCTTTGTAACTACCTTGCTCAAGTATATTCACTCTCGTTAAGAAGTTCTTTTTAATTTATGACAGTAGATGACTAATTCTGTTTCCATTATCAGCAGAAACTGAATATCTGTGATGAATCATGTATTGAAATTGTTACAAGATGACAAACCTGTGAAAAAAATCGACTCCGTCTATTTCAGGTGAAGTTTCACCTGTGTTTGTTGGAACTGCATGTTGGAATTGAAATGAGGCAGTGTCAGGTAATCATTGAGGTAAGGGATAGCCATGAAAAAACAACAAACCGAATGGAAGAAAAAAGACAACTGGGACCTTGAAGGATAAAAACAAAGCAGAGAATGAGAGCATCTTCACTTTGGGAGTTCTGCAGTAGGGTTAGAAATTGGGATGATAAGATGAGCATGCAAGTTTTAATGTTGTATGTAGATCCTATCTGAAGAAAAGTGTAAAAGAAGACAGAGCCAGACAATGTGAGCAGAAAACATGAGACCACCAAAATTCTACCCCGATTTTCTACTTTAATCCCATTAACTTGAACTTGACCTGCAATGTCCCATAGCTTCAGTATTGTAAGGCTCTAGAGCCTCCAGATTAGAGGTGAGAGCTTGCAGTGAGTCAGAGTATAGGTGCTCTTGTGAAAGGTACATGTTTAGTATTCAGGTAGTGGGGCTTCCTTGTTGAAGGCAGTGACTCTGCATATTACCTCCCAGGAAGGCACAGACAAGGATCATTTTGGACTACCAGGTAATCTGAGCAGTGTCAGGTCCTGGGGTTTCTAGGAGGCATGCTCCATTGATTGTGTGTTGTAGCCAGATGGTCCTGTGAGGCAGAAGTTGCAGGTTCTGGTCTCCTTGACTGCTGAAAAGCACTGCTCTCAGTGGGGCTGCCAGCAGCTGAGGTTTTTTGCATGAATAAATGCTAGTAAGAGGGAGCATTTCTGTTCTTACCGGGTTGTACTACATAATAAAATCTAAAACGTTGGAAAAGCCTCCATTTATAATATGCTGTGTCTCCTTCATGTGAGAAAGGATTTGTTATTTTCTTAGAATGATGGTCTTGCTGAAATGCAGCATAAGATATTAATGTTAGCTATAATGCTTCCTTAAGATTCTTGAATATTTTCTTCTTTAAAACAAGCTAAGAGTTTGATACTGTAATATAAGAAGAGTTTGGGTTGAAAGTATCTTTCACTTTTTTCAGAAAGAAATGGCAGAAAATTAGGGGAAAATTTTCCATACAAGTTGATCAGTACTTACAGACCCCTCAGGGATCGAACGGTAGAGAAAAAAAAAAAGTAGATCTTACATTTTTTTAATTTGGAAAATAATGACAATTTTGGTAGGTTTCTTATTGAAAGATAGAACTAGATTTCTGCTAGGCTTTCTTGCAACTAGCTTTTACTTAGCTCTTATTTCTAAGAAATTACCTATGTGAATAGGAAATAGTCTTACGAGAAAAGGTTTTCTGGATTATTCTTTCAGTTACTAATATTCTTGGAACACATTAGCAAATTATCTTTACATTTAGTTTTAATCTAACCCTCTTGCAAGGAGCAGAACGTTGACTCATTCTTTTTTTTCTCTCACTCTTTTTTTTTTGTAGATGTTTTTCTTTAAAGCACCTTAGTTTTATAACCTTTCATTGTTACCAAGAAGCCAATGATGACTTTAAGACAAAATACACTGACTTCCCAATTTTAAACTAAATGGTATTGAAAATTCTCCAGTGCAGCAATATTACTACCATATTATGGCAATAAAAGTGTTTCATTCTCAATGAGTGTTCACTGAACATTTCTGAAAAGGAAAAAGAAAAATCGAAAAGAGGAAAGAAAAGTCATTATAAATAATGACTGTAATAAAAAGAAATTTTAGATAGAATTATTCCAAAATATCCTACAACGTTCATTTTAGAAGTGATTATATATAATAGGATAGGAAAGATACGAGGAAACAAATATTTTTTAAATCTTTGAAAGAATCGTGAGTTTCATATGTGATTTTTTTTCCAAAAAGAACTTTGGAGGAAGAACGTCAAAACATTCTAGTGACATTTGCATTCTCTCTCAGTTCAAAAAGCTTAATTCTGTCTTCTCTTCACAGTGATTTATTAATTTAATGAAACAATGTTAAATTAAGGAAGCATTTCAGGTCATTATTGTTTTGTACAACATGGTGTTCTTGAGACGAACACTTCAGTTTAGTAAACTGCAATTTAAACTTCAATCAACTATTCTTTTGAAATTTTGTACAGTTCAATTGTGAGATGCAATGGAATTAGAATTGAACACACAGACAAGTCACAAAATAATATTTATGAGCTGTAAAAAAACACTGTATCTTGGGCTGCATCAAAAGACAGGTGGCCAGCAGGGAGAGGGAAGTGATTGTCCCCTTCTGCTCTGTGCTTGTGAGGCCCTGTCTGGAGTACGTCATCCAGGCCTGGGGCCCACAGCACAAGAAGGATGCAGAGCTGTTGGGGCAGGTCCAGAGGAGGGCCGTGAAGATGATCAGAGGGCTGGAGCACCTCTCCTGTGAAGAAAGGCTGAGGGAGTTAGGCTAATTTAGTTTTTTAGTTTGCAGAAAAGAAGGCTCTGGGGAGATCTCATTGCAGCCTTCCAGTACTTGAGGGGAGCTTATAAACAGGGGAGAGATTGACTTCTTACGTGTTTTGATAGTGATAGGACAAGAAGGAATGGCTTTAAACTAAAAGAGGTGAGATTTAGCTTAGAAATTAAGTAGAAATTCTTTACTCGGAGAGTGGTGAAGCACTGGAACAGGCTGCCCAGTAAAGTTGTGAATGTCCCATCTCTGGAGGCCAGGTTAGATGAGACCCTGGGCAGCCTGATCTAGTGGCTGGCAACCCAGCCCATAGCTGGGAGGTTGGAATTAGATGGGATTTAAGGTCCATTCCAACTTGAGCCATTTTGTGATAACATTCTATGATCAGTTCAGCAGATATTTAATGTTAACCATCTTTGAACAGTTAGAATAAATCTGTGATGCAGATCATAGATTTTCAGACTGCACTGTTAAGATTTTATACCATTGGTCTGAGAGAAAACATATGTCAAGAAATAATATTTGATGGTACTGATATAAAAGGTCCACATATAAAAGGCCAGCACTAGACTTCTGTGAATTGTTAGATAGGAAATGCTACCAAATAATTTGATTACATGAGACTGAATACATTGATCTGTGTTATCACTAACTTAAGGTTTCAGTAATATTAGTGTGTACATAGCAAAAAATCATGATTCAGTTTATCACTATCTCTTCTTTAGTTCCCTTTACAGCACAAAACCTTTAAACAAATCCTTGTAGGCACGGAAATCCCTCATGTTACAGATTCAAAACCCAAAAATATGTATGCTTAAGATTAATTTTTATATAAATCTGTGTATATGATGAACTGCTATGCAAAACCAAACATATTCGTTTATCACAAACAAACGTGCATGCTAGATTGGGATACAGCTGGATCTTAGACATACGAAGGTAAACATGTTCTCTCAACTAATGGCATTCACAATACTAAAGTTGTTTATTGCAGGAGCAAAACTACTCACTTAAAAACACTTTCTTGTAAAACTTTGATTGCTGAACGCATCTGAAGATCTAGGCTGCCAGACCAGCCAATATCTATACAAAACCTGTTACTCAAATTTTCATGATGTTCAAAAGTAGCACATAGATCTGGTATTATTTACACAGCCAACTCTTCTTGCGAAATGAAAGGATCTCAGCCCAGGGAAAATACGTGGTGTGGCTCCAAGTCAAGAAGTATTGTTCTGTAGAGACAACTAGGAGACAATACTTTATTGTCCCAAACTGCAGCACTGATTAGGATTTTGCTGAAGTCAGTAACAATCTACTGTTGACTTCAGCGGGAACAAGAACTAATCCCAAGTTACTGCTGGGGTTACTATTTCACTATGTCCGGAAAATAGACATGCTTTGATTTTTGTCCATATTCTAAATTCATGATTTCACCCTTATGGAACAGTTAACTTGAAAGAGCAACCTGCTTATGAATTTTTCTTTCAAGAAATGAACTCCATATAAAAGCAATTTATGGATTAATTTATGTTCAATGAATTTTCCATTGTATTATGACTGATTACACTGAAAATATATTAAAATTAATAAGATATATGGGTTTAAAAGAAATCTACAGCTAAAAACATTTTTCAGTTTGGCAAGGACAAGTCATTATTAACTTCAGAATTGAGCTGTTAAGCAGAATTCTAGTTAATTCTGCCAGCTCCCAAGAATTTGCACTTAATCTGTCTTCTTTGTTTGACTTCTACCTTTGGCAAAACTATTACATTTCAGCAAGTAACCCATTTACAGAAATGTTTAAAGCTACTTTTAAGAGTGGAAGAAAGATGAAAGAAAGCAGTGTTTCCAGATTTAGTATTTTCTGTGAAAAACTCAAGGTAGCTACCCAAAAAACACTTGCATTTCCTGCTGAGCCTTAATATGGAGTGGCTTTGAACTACACAATTTCAATAACACAAGCATGGCAATTTTGGGAATCCTAGTCCTATGTTCTTCTATAGCAAGGTGTGTTGTTGGTGGAAAACCAGTGTCATTCTTTGCATGTGCATGAGCTGGGATAGATTCTTGTCACAAATCTTCCCTTATAGGTTTTCTCATCACCAGCTAAGAGACTTCTACTCTACAGGCCAACGCACAAATATGCTGAAATTAAAGGTCTTGAAAGACACTGGTCCTCAGTGAGCACTGATTTTCTCATTTTTCTCACCTTATGTTTACTCAATTGAACTTTGCCTGATTTATGTGTGATCTGATCCTTTCTTTTTTTTTTTCCACTTTAGAGAAACCCTCAAAATAATGAACTGGTCTATATGAAACTCAATAGAAAGTTTTATTTCCTACTAAAATCATGGATAATAGAATAATTCCTCAGAATTGGACACAGATGAATTAGAGGGATGTGCTTCCAGAACTCTGAACAAAACATTATAAAAAGATATCAACTCTTATCTTGATAAGTGACATAAATAGCTGTCAGAGTTGAACATCTGGACAACTTCAAAAAGCCAACTAATGATTCCAGTTTTGTGTTACTCTCTGGAAATTCTATTCTGACTGTATGTCTAGTTCATTTGCCAAAAACAGATAAATAAATAAATAAAGGCATAAAACAAAGGAGTGAGAGGGAGAGAGAGGACAGAAAATCAAAAGTTCAACAGGTTTCTCACTACTTTGATTGTTCTTGAAAAAGTGTTAAAATTTTGGGTACCAGCTGAACAAAAAATCATGCTCAAATAGTAATAATTAATGTTATCATACTTAAAGACATTAGTGTGAATTTCCAGAAATATTTTGTAGTTTGCACATTGTAGATCTCCCTTGCATTAGGTTGATTCTGGTAATTGACTGAATGGTTTGAATGAATGTTCACTCTATCTGAAATTAAGGTTGACTAAGTTTCCGTGGGCCAAATGGAAAAGCTATTAGGGGAGTTGAAGCTCTGCCATATCAGCTGATGTAAAAGAGTTAGTATATGTAATATATGTATATGTTATATTGGCTGTTTCCTTGTTTTCCTGTTGCCCTAGTCACTGCCATAGCAATCTTCTGACTACTTTAAACAAAAAGTTGCAGTCAACCACACCCTTATCAAGTCTCTAAAACAAATCTTCTTTGTCAATTATAATGCATTTGAAAGCACACTGACGGTTGTTCAGATATCATCTTTGTGGTTAGCATCTTTTCAACATATCACATTCTTTCGCAACATATATGCGGCAGGTGAACAAATGCTATGGATGTCTGCCCAGGAAGAAGAAACTAAACTCTGCAGGCAATTCCAGCCTCACCCCGTCTCCTCACACCACCCTTTTGTTCAATGTGACGTTATGTTGGAGTCAATTTTTAGTTTTGACATGATGATACAATTCCCATGAAATACAAAGGAAGTCTGGGGGTAACTGTTTTTTCCTAAGCACTTGTTCCATTACTCAACAGCATCTACAGAACCTTGCTAAAGAAGGAAACAATTAGTGTGTTTTCCCGAGACTACGTTTGCAATGCTAAATTGTACTGAAGTTTTGATTTCATTTAGCAGTTCATTAAAGTCTGCACCATATATATATGCACATATTGGTTGACACTTTAATCATCTAATGTTAACATATCGATACATAAAACCAAAACATCTTATGATTTGGACATGCTCCTATTCAGAGATGAATTAATTGTGATTTTTAACATATGTTTAAGCTAGACAGCTCTGCAATACTATCAGAGTTCATTTCTGTGATTTTTTGAGTTATTGGTATGGTGAATTTCTGTGTTCGATTATTTAATATAGCTTGCTTGAACATATGTATTCCAACAAAATATGTTTGGAGATCAACTGTACTTTCTAAAAGTTTTAAGGGTTGATGCTACGTTTTGGTTTTGAGTTCGCTTGGTAATTTTGAAAATTTAAAATTAGGCCTCAGAGATATATCGTTTGCAGGTTAATTACACTTAAATAATGATGGCCTAATATTTAATTTTTTTCTTATGTCACATTTTTTTCCTCATCTGTAAATCATCTTTTAGTTTAGGTGTCTGTACCATTTAGTTTGTAGGAAGGGCATAAAATGTACCAGAGCAATCATTGTTTGAGCTCTAATTCCTACTCTTGATGCAAATTTGAAATATCAACAAAATGTTTTCATTTGTTTTTAGTACAAACTCTTCCATCAGTGTGGGTTTATACCAGCAGCCAAGTTGTTTCTTGCTTTCTGTATGTTTGTAAAAATAGCCACTTAGAAATGCTACCTCATTTACATGCAGAGATATGAAAGAAAGATAAGATTTGCAGCTAAGGTCATTCTAGACTAAGATATTTCCACATTTCTCATAGAGTAGGCAAGATAATCCAAAAAGGAACCCTATAAGCTGGAAACTTGAAAAATATACTGTAATTAGATTAAAAGTTTTTAAGATAAGATGGTTTTCCAGGAGCTGGAGTTTTCATTTGTAGATACTTCTCTGCTAGAAGTATTGTCAGAGGTCTATAAATAAGCAAGATTTTTTGTATTGACAATTATATCGTGTTCCAGATGAACATGATATTTGCCACAGAAGTACCCTGGTCCAAAGTGTCTTCCTAGATATGCTCTAATAAAATAAACAGCTACCAGTAGTAGTGATGATGATGGAGGACTTCGTTGAGGAGACAAAAATACAATTCCATCTCCAATGCAGTAAACAGAAGTGTTTACTTCTAAGTACATATATCTTTCTGTGAACATTTCTTTCACATTAGCATGATTAACAATAATGTAGGCTTGTAGAATTTTGGTTAGAAGGTCATAAATCCTATCAAAAATTGAATACCTTAATTAAAATTAAGGCTGTACATGCCTTTTCTATTTGTTATAGTCAGCTTATCAAATTTCATCTCTGGAGATATTTTAAATGTCTTGGAATTGGTAGGTTATGGAGAATGTAAACTTCACCCTGCTGTTCTTTCTCCTCCCACTCATATAGATCTAAAACTTTCTTTTCTTCCGTTTTTTTTTTTTTTATTATTATTTTTTTTACTATTATTATTTTAGTATTTTAACCCCAAATCTGCTCAGAAGATCTGGTATACTTGAAGCTAATTTGCCTTAATGTCTTAAACAAAGAAGCAAAACGAGCAGCATTGAACAGTAATCTCATCTGATTTTTTTGTTATTTCAAACTGAAACCTTATCTACTGATAAATATTGATGCTGAAGACATCCATTTAATTCAGGTTGAGCTTTTTCTCTACAATGATTGGATTCCCAAATGACACCAATGTTAATAAATAAAGCATTATTTAAGCTCACTTGTTTGAATCCAAGATGGGCAGTGAAAATGAGGAAGATTTGTTTTCCCAGAAAGTGTCTCTGTGGATTATCCTTAGTCAAAACACCAGAAGGAAGTGTTTGTATGCCTTAAATAATAGTAGTACTTAGAAGCTCCAAATTGCTGTGGACTTTTCCTCTTCAGTGATCCATTTACCTATTTCTTTTTATAAAGTTAATTACACTGCAAATATCAACATTCCTGCATTTTATTACTGATTTAGTTTGAATAACCTTGTAGGCTTCCATTGTTCTTTTCCAAAATAAATATCATGATACCAATATTTTGTTGCAATGTGTTATCAGATCCAATGGTGAACAAAACAGGTCACATCAAAAAATTCCAAACTTAAATTTATTCCATCATATTTTCAAGGTTTATGGAAATACCTCTTGTTCAACCTTCCAGTAGAAACAAATTTGCTCACATTTATAAATCACTTTTTAGGAGCATCACTCTTTTCTGAGTTCAGATGTAATACTATATCTACAATGCCTGTGATTTCCTTGATTTAAAAATATGAAGTTAATTATAAAAAATAAGGCATTTCTGAGGAGTCAAGCCACAGAAGAGTCATGACATACTGCTGATCAGTTGCTCAGCTATCCAATTTAGTACAAAAAATAACATTTCATATTTTTCCATCTGATCTTCTCCAATATCTTTGAGGGATCTTCTTGTTTTTGCATTATCCTTCTTTTAAATTCCCATGCCTTTCAGTTATTCGTGTTAGAAAATTGCCTATGATGAAAGATACTAGTGTTTCACAACATCTAGATATATAGTATGGTTAGGAGTTGAATTAAAGTATGTTTATTTTAACAGGAACATCCTCTACAAGCATTAGCATGAGTTCTCGTTGTCACAGCCTCAGGACAAAGAAGCTCAAATAAGATCTGTATGCAGCTGTAGGTTTATTGTGGTAATTCTTTTTCATATTCATCTCAAAGTGAGTATCTAATAGATGAATCATTTTTCTGATAAAATAAGGCTGTAACTGGCACGGATAAGATAAGAATATAATACAACTTCATATTAAAATATCTAAGTAAATAAATGAACCCAACACTTTTGGGAGACTTTTCCGATAGATTATTTGAAGATCAAAGGAGAATGTGTAAAGAAAGATTTCCACTCATGTTCCAACCCAAAGTAATACCATACAAAGTTAAAATACTTTAGTTCAATTTTTCAATACTGGAGTGATGACACAAACTTTGGATAAGCTGAAATTGACTGTTCTTCAAAATGAAGCCACAAACCCACTGAGGTCTTATTATGCTGCAACACCTATTCTACTAACCTGGATACACAAGGCACCGTAACTATTGTTACAGGAGCATGTGAAACTGAAACACAAAGTATTGATTTTTAGCATATCTTTGATCCGTTTATGACCAATAACATCCTAAAACAGCTGCTTTATGTGAATGCAACAATGAAGAGCTGCAAAAATACAGGCACATAAGTATTCTTCTTGATCTGATCATCTGAAGATCTTACTTATTTAGAAGAACTTTGGATAATCATCTAGAGAGTTGGGTCCATAGTGAATCTAAACTGGAATTCTAAGCAATTTTACACACATTCATCTTTATTGGGAATTTCTAGAACATGCTCATTTGACTCTAGAAAACAGGGAAAATTGACACTACTTTCATTTTTAAAAATTAATAGAAAGCTCAAAGCAATAAGCCGCATAAATAATGACTTCAAGTTTTTGTCCCCTCCAAAATATTCACTTTTATGATATGTTTATTTTAAGAAACATATATTATTTGCTTGGGTAGATGTCATACCTACAAACAGTAGCACTGAATATGGCTCTCATCTGAAGCAATCTAGAAGTTTAGAACTGATGTTGATGTTAGACTGCAGCAATATCACTGGTCACTGGTCAACAGACATGTTCTTTGCATGCGCCCTCCCAGGAAGAATATCGTCTAGATGTGATTTGAAAGTCAGGTTATCTCATTAAGCATTCTGCTGTGCGTGAGTAAAACTACAGGCCCTGCTGAAAACACAGTAACACATTAACAAACTTGAACATCTTTTGAATCAAGGCTGACTGGTGTCATTTCAGTCTTAAATGTGCAGTTGTATTGTGCCATATGAATACAATGATGAGATTCATGCCAACACAATCCTTTTGGTGGGAAAGTTCTAAGAAAAAATCTTTTGGTGCTGCATGAACAAATGAAATAGGATATCAGTGGTCTGATCAATAGAAAATATTTATATCAGAAAGGACAGAGAACATTTTAAAAAGTATGCCTAGACTATTGACATGCAGACATGCGCATGCACATGGACATACTTGCAAATATCGTATTGAAATACATTTTTTTCCGGTGAACATAAAAAAATATGAATATAAAGAGTATTAATATGAATATTTAGCAAAGGTGTAAAAATTAAGGATAGAGATTTAGTCCTTGTTGCTTTTGAGAATTTAGGCTCCAGTCCAGTTAAGCACTTAGGCATATGCATAACATCATGTCTGTGAGAGACATTAATACTTATGGTTATGCATATGTTTAAGTGCTTAGCTGGATTTGAGCCTTAATGTAATTTAGGTTTAACATGACTATTGTTTGTTGTTTAATTACCTTTTTGTTGCCTTTCAGAGCTTTACTATTAGGATCTGTGTTAAATAATCATAATAATATACTGAAGTTATTATGCAAAATATAACTACTATTTCCTACATTGTTATTTGGAAACTGAGAGTTTCACAGCTTTCCTTTTGGTACACATCTATCCCAAGAGCATATCTGAAAAATAATTCAGATCATTCACTTCATGATGCTATGAAGTGCCTGCTATATGCCTGCTATAACTACTACCGAGTGATGCTTTTCATTCCTGTGAAACTTTTAAAGAGGTTCAAAACTTCATCACAAATTTGGCAAGCTAGATTCAATCTGAAGTCATGTCAAGGTCTGAAAATTTTTGGTCAACTATTAAAAATATATTTCCACTTCTGCTTTTCTTGGTTTTAAGTTGGAAGTAGAACTCCTGAAATAGCATCAGAACAAGTGCCAAGGTCTGTATGAATATCATTTTTTAAAGGCAGGAGGCAGTTCTTATTGTGATTTGTCAACAGTTCTAAATAATACTTGTTGACAGGTAAAAGCATGAGACAACCTGAGGAGGCTGTGCAGGTGGGCAAAGGATAGGTTTCGGGGCACTGTACCAGGGCTGCTCTGAGTCATGTTGGTGACTCAGTGCAGCTGGGAGGGCTGTGAGGTGCAAATGCATTAGGCTCCAAGCATTATTACTGCAGTGTTCAGGAGACCAGCCATTTGCACCACTTGAAGATTTACTTGCTCCAGAACAGTCTTTGCGCAGCTGGAATCACGGTTCTGCAACATTTGGTCTCCAAAGATGTGCCACATGTTGATCTTAAGTGTGATCCACGTTTCCTATAAGTCTATAGATTGTGCATGCTGTACACTGAACATTGACTCTGAGTTAGGCATTTACAGCACTAGTTAGATCTCTGAGAGTAGTTAAGCAAAATCCATCTATTTCCAAAATATCCAGGAAGAGTGTAAATAAAGGAGTATAACATTTAAAAATGAAAGACTGGGAAAGAATTCTGCCCATCCACACTCTGGGGTGGTTACAAGGTTAGATCTCTATGCGAACCATAGAAAGAAATACTTAAGCACATACATGAAATTTTTGAAAAGGCTATTACTCATTTTCTCTCA
This sequence comes from Penelope pileata, assembly GCA_013396635.1. Classification (NCBI taxonomy): domain Eukaryota; kingdom Metazoa; phylum Chordata; class Aves; order Galliformes; family Cracidae; genus Penelope; species Penelope pileata. Next base: position 1,376,150 of record WBMW01003636.1, on the reverse strand, counting down.
GGCATTCAAGTGTCTAATCATAGGGTGGCTAAAATGCTTGGCAGGTGGGCCACAGGTGGTGCAGTTCTTGCAAGGGTGGATAGATGGGGAATACCAGAAACAGTGGAACCATCACTCTCATAAGAAATCAGAGACTGTTGCAAATTTCGCCATTTTTTTTTTGCACTTTTATTTTTGCAGCATACATGGACTATGCTGCCTCTTACATATTCATATAGTGAGGTGTTGATATTTAGTTCATCTAAGCAGTGGATCCATGAGTTATCCACACAGCCTTTGGGTGCCCTCTCCTTCTCCCTTACTAGGTGATAGACAGAGGACAGTGCAGATCTGTGAAAGTGATATCTGTGTTGCTTACTCCATCTGGAAGACAGTTATCTACCAGCATCATGAGGACTATAAAGAGAAAGAGAGGGAGAGGTCTGATGGATACACTGCAATTCCCAGGCCAACCTGCTTCAAGCATCTGGAAATATAGTAAGAACAGATTTTCTTGTGGTATTTTTTCAACTCAGGCTGGAGTGCTGTCTGGAAATGGGAAAGTAATAAAGCTTATGCAAACATTCCAGTAATACAAAGAGAGGATTGGTTCAACAGTGGCAATGAGAGGGACATGTATTTGGGCTCTTATTTTATTCAAGTTGGCTTGTCCTTTTTTTTTTCTTTTTACCAATTGAGTGTCAATTGACATATGCTTATTCGCCCATTAAGAGTTCAAATCGAGATCACCTAGTATCAGAATTAGATATACCTGAGCCAGTGACCTAGGCGTGAAAATACTCAATCCATTTACCAGACAGGTAAGCCATTTCGTCTCTTAAATCTCTACAATACAGCCTTTTCCTGACTTCAAAGGTCAATGATAATTATCTGTTTACCTGACAAAAGTAAGCTAATGATTCTTTTGGACAGTGGATCTGGTTCTGGTGCATTGTACGTAAATTCACTGTATGCTACAATAAGTCTGGCATACCACAGTGCATCTGAATATGATGTATCATGTCAACACCAAGCAGGGAATCTTTCCTAACACATATGTTTTTCTTATAAGTGACATCCTGTGTCAGTGGACAGTATTTTAGTGAAGACTGTCCTTTCCCTTGGAATTTCTCGCACAGATCTAATTAATTAAAAATGCAGGCACTTTCTGGGTGCGTATGGTTTATTGTCCGAGTTAAAGGTGTGATATTTATTGACTTTGACGTCTGTGCTATTTCAAATCTTGGAGCAAGCTACATTCTTGTCATTAAAATATTTCAAAACCATGGTTATAAATCAAAGTAAATGACAGTTCAAAAATAGGCGCAGATGAAATAGGTGTGTTGTTCTATCTTGGGCACAGCCTTTCATTATTGCCTTTCCACTGCAGCTGGCCAACTTGCTAATTTAATCACTTTCTTTTTCTTCTCTCCCCAAAGAGTAAAATTTACCAAAAGAACAAGGTTGGTCAAAGGATCTCTCTCCAAAACTAACAGAACTGAGTGGGTTTCTTTTACAATGGGAAAGTGACAGCTTAGCTGCAAGGGCTCACGGTGAAGTGGTGGGGGCCAAAACAGAAGCTTAAATGTTGACTACATGTAGTTGCTGCTAGCTAAGTTAACCTGGCATGTCTTTTCTCTTACTCCATAGCCAGAGTCAACACTGATCTGTTTTAATACTTAACACATAAAAGGGCATGTCAAGACGTAGCATTTCTTGAAAACAATGCTAATGTCCATTTTGTGTCAGTTCAGAAAAGAGAGAGTGTGATTTAAATCTATTTTATGTGCATTGAATTAATAAGCCTTAGCCCATCTGTACAAAGGCTGAAAATGAAAAAGAAAGGCTAAAGAAAAAAACCTACGTGCAAACTGTAAACCATATTTTGTTCAGTTGAATCAAATTCCCACTTCTGAGGTTTGAAAATACACGTTCATTCAGTGTTGTTCAATGTATTGCTCCTTAGCGTCTTTGGAAATGGTTCTCCTCTAAAACCACTAGATAGATAAATGCATACTCTCATGATTTTTGAGTCAGTCTGTATTCAGACATACAGACAAGTCCTCCATTCTTTTGAGACTTGTGTTCAGTTTTCATACAAGTGAATTTTAAGGGCATTTCTGTATAAAACCTGGTCCAATACCATCTTATTTGTTTTCAGCTCTCAGGAGGCAGCTACTGTTATTCTTAATAATGGAATGTGGTAAAACACTTTTTCAGATTATTTTAAAATTACCTCATTGATCTCATTGATAACATATCTCCCAAAATATCCCTGTTCCCATTTTTCTTTACTGAATGGATGTTTTAGAAAATGCTTAGGACCTAAATGTTAATTTTAAAACATAACTGTGTTTACATAGTTTGAACAGCCTTTT
>WBMW01003636.1:1288894-1373729 GCA_013396635.1 Penelope pileata | reverse complement strand
TTTTTTTTTTTTTTTTTTTTTTTTTTTGGCGGGGGGAAGGTAGGGTGGGGAATGTGTTTAATCAGTTTTTCTTTGTCCTGAAACTTGTTTATATTGAAAGTGGCATCCACTGTAGGAGACAATGGGCACACTTCATGACAACTTTTACCTGCAAAAGCTGTTATTGATGCCTGGGAGAAAATGTATTTTTCAAGTTTAGATTTAGAACTAGATCTCTTAAGAGAGGAGTCTAGCTCCTCTGTGAATAGGGCTGCAGGGGAAGCCCTATTTTACAAATTTACAAGTGAATTGCGAGCCTTGAGGCTTGTTTGACACATGAAGCCATGATAAAAGGTCTTTGTTATCCCCTTTGCCCCCCACTTATTTCAAAAATCACCACCTAATTGTAGAAAAGACCAGATTAGTCATTTTCAGTCTGAACAACAGCCTAACAAAATCACTGTGGCTTCATCAGGCTTTGGAGTAGTTCGTAATTCCACATCCATCTGCCGGGCTTTAGAGTTTTCCTTGAAACTTTTGCCCAATCTAGTTTGAAACAGCTAAGGCATCAGTACAATGATACACACAAGAAACACACCAAAATCCTTTCAGTCTTCATCACTGACGCAGCATGTGTTGACGTAGAAAATAAGATTGTGCCTGGAGACAACTGGAAAACACACTTTTCTTAAAGGGAATCAGGATTGTGCCAGTGAAAAAATCTCTGCTTGCCTGTAGGAACCTCTGTGTGATGTTGGAGCAAGAAGCTACAAACAGTAGCTGCCAACATGGCTGCGATTCCTAGAGCAATCTCCTGAGATCACTGCTCTGACAGGTCACATCCTCTGTCTGGCACCACCAGTCTCTATTTTCATTATGACTTTCTTTTCCATTTTTTTTCTTTGTTCTTTTCACATGAGCCAAAAGAAACAAGAGGGCAGTAAAGCACAATTTTAGCTGAATATGAGTTTTATCATTTTACCACTGCATTACACCACTTACCAAGTATTTAGGTTCTGTTCTGCTAGGAAAAAAACACATGTCAGGATTTAGAGGAAGGCTGTGCTAAGCTTTAGCACACAGACTATAAAGTGTACATGTGAATTCCTCCATTTTAAGCAAATCCATATGACATTGTGACTTCATATAGTCTTCACCACTCTCAGTGGAAAGTATCATTTTGTTTCAACTCTTTGCCCCTTTCTTCAAACTAGACTTTTTAACGGCTTAAAAATAATCTTCAGAACAAAATTTCAGTGAAATTCTCTTTCTATATAGCAAAGAAATCAATGTTTGAGATCAGATACTACAAACACAAAGACAAACAGAGCATTACAGCTATGTCATGAAGGGAAATACTCAATGTTAGTCCACTGAGATCCGTTTTTATTTCCTTTATCTTTCCTTGAGAGTAGTCAGCCTGATGGCACCCAGACCTAAACCTTGACTTCCTCATCCTTCTCCAGTCCAGCACGGAAGGCAGCTGCTCTGCAGAGACAGCTGCTTTTCTGCCCACACTGAAGTTCTTGGACTGCAATTGTATATGAAACTGTGAAGGTATTTACACAGAAAAATTCATTTATAAGGCTGATGTGGGCAATTTACTTCACAGCAACCACTATAACTGGAACTATGATGCATGGAGAAAGATGGTATAGAAAAGTTTATCTGACTACTACTTTCTCCTTCTCCTTTCCCTCCCTGTCAGTGTGTTCCTGCAATCTCTTAGCATAGGTATTTTTTGGATCTTTTAGTCATGAGACAGTTCCAGAAGCCAAATGAGCATGAAGCTATCCCTGAAAAAACAGCTGGGTGCCCTTTTGCCAGTTATGTCCCAGAAATTATGTCTCCATGGGATCAGGCAAGACACTGCCCTAAGGTAGTGCATGGTAGGAACACAAACATGTAAAGAGGAGGAAATGAGACCTGGTCATCTGATGGCAGCTGGCTGTTAAGTCAGTGAAGTTATGCCACAAAACTCTCTTTCCTCAGGAACATTCAACCTATATCCAAGCCAGTCTTTGCAGGCTGCTTGATGCAAAGAAATGGGCAATGTCAAAATATGTCTCATTCCAAAGTGTATGTCTAAAGTAGGGTGGGTGATCTCTGCCCACTGACCATAAGGAGAGCAGAAGATAACTTACCTCAGCTGTACCCATTCATCTTCACTGACACCGTCCAAAGGCCACCCATAACATTAGGGATTGCAGTGAAGACCACAAAGTATCTCAGGAGAGAGAAGGATTTTAATGAAATTAACTCAGAATCACTAATGGCTAGAGGTACTTTTGGAGTTGGTCTTGTACCTGGCCCAACAAATGCTTGACATTGTGGAGAGAGGGCCACAAATGGAACAAAGACAGCTGTCTGTTGGAGTAACCTCATCCAACTCTGGCCTTTCTTCTGTTGATATGGGGGCAAGGCACTAACTGAAGACTGGGCTGTCTCATACTGTGCCACCCATAATAGCTCTTTTGTCTGCCACACTAACATGAATGGAAGAGTGAGAAATGAAAGTCACCAAGAAGCAACTGAGCCAGTGCTTAGTTTAATCACTCCCACTAAACTTCACAGGACACAGCACTAAGAAAGACAACTTACTGGAAGACTTTCTTCCAGACACAGGGCAAAACAAAAGCTGAAGTACGACATCCAGCAAACTGGTTCTTGCAATTGTAGTGACAGTGACAGAAACATTGTGACTTCTCAAATCCTCCTGTTGGGAGAAAGGGAAATCACTACTTTAGAGCAGGCAAGGGAAGTGAGTTGCTCCTGAATTGGCGTGATGGTTGCATGACTGTGACTGAGTCTAAGTGATCAGATGAAAACTTCAGAAGAAAAAAAGACTCCACATTATTCGATAAATCACTAAAGTGTTGAGAGAAACCAATAGCACACAGTTTATCATTTGAAAGAAAAGATATAATTTTTTAGTCTTCCAGCGCTTGGCCAGGCAGGGAAGATGGAGAGAAATAGAAGGTCCTTATACAGGCAATACAAGATAGTATTTTATGAAATAAATAGCAATACAGTAAATCTGATATCATTTGTGTCAGACAATTGCTGCGTGAGAGACCACGGAATGAGACCACAACTGTGAACACCATGTGCTAGGAATCACTCTTGCCAATAATAACATGGCATCAAGCATAAGTACCCACTCTTGCCATAAAAAAATAAAAGCAGCACAAACAAACAGCAAAGTAATGATAATAATTTGCAGCCATAAATTAGAGATGAGAAAGCATTTGCCACCCCACAGTTCATCTGCAGCCCTGAAAAATTGATTCCAGTGCCATAATCACAAGTAATTTTCCCAGGCCAGAAAAACTGCTTTATCTTACAAATATTTTTGAAAAAGGAGAGTTGTATTTCCCATGCTTCACCAGGACAAGCCCTTTTACATACAAATCTGAGTACAGCTCAAACACTGGAACACTCATGTGCAAGGTGTTCTCCTATTGTCTCTTATTTTATCCAGAAATTTCAATATGGGGTAGAGAAATTAAGGCAAGAAGACAAGAGGGGAATAACCTTTTACCTCCACACCCAGCTTCTGGCGATTAGCAATTCAGAGACTTCCTGAGGCAGAATTTGAATCTGAACTAGCAGGTTTAATACTCCTAGAGAGACTAACCTTTGCAATTTTGTCTTATCCCTTTTTTGATACCTTTGGCTTCAACAACATTCTGTGGCTAGGATTACTTCAGTTGCTATGTGAAAAGGTACTCTTTCTGTTTTTTTAAATTTAATTCCTTATCTTTCCACTTCAGACAAACATTCCTCAACCCATTTCTCTCTGTCTTTCATGAGTTATGACCAGTTATGTCTTTTTTTATATCAAACTGCCCTTGGACCTGTGAAAACCACAGAACACATTCATACCTCCGGCTGTCCTCAACCTATCTGCAGTACGTAAAAATTTCTGGCATTTTTAGGATGTTTAACTAGAAATATATGAATTACTCAAGATATAGGCACACCACAGCTATGTTTACTGGAAGGATGATTTTTTCTATATTGTTCTCATTTTCTTTCCTAATAATATGCTTTTGCCTTTTAGATCATCATTGAATGTAGGGGTCATGTTTTCAGAGAACTCTCCACAGGGAAACCACCATCCTAAAGACAACAGCATGTCATTTAGAATTATTTTTCTCATGACACTACATAACAAAATGTTAAATTTCACCTGCTATTGAAAATGTAAATACCTGAATCTGTTCCTTTGCAATCTGAATCCTAAAAGCAGACTGTTACATACCCTCTCCAGTACCTAAGTTCAGATCTTTCAGGAGTCTCAAAAATTAATAAATCAGATGTCACAGTATTTGAGATAGGTTGCATTGGAAATCTGCTTTCATAGCAGAGCAAGGAAGAAAAGAGAAAGACAGATTTGTGCAAGTATCCCTAGGGACAGTGTTTGGCTCTGAAGACATGGGTGATTGCTGCTACAGGCCATACAGAGGGCTTAAGACAGAAATCAGTAGCATGACGTAGATATTCTGAGTTTAAGCTGTAACTGAACTTAACAGACTTCAGTCTGTCCTTACACTAATAATGAAACTGTCTGGACTTGATACTTCAGTTTATCTCATTTCTTTATCCCCACTCCAAAACTATCTTCTCGTCAGTCCAGATTCTCTGCTTTAATGCCTGATAAACTGTCTTCCCTGAAAATGCTACATTCCTGTAATGTTTCTGTTCCAAGTTAGAATCAGCAAAGCAATAATATGTACCAGGTGCATTGTCTTACTATCTAAGATAAAATAACTAAAAGGATTGTGGTTGAAAAACACCAATGTCCTGGACAGGCTTATTTGCGTCAAATGAAATACAGCATCTGGAAAAAACGAATAAGCAAGGATAATGAATATGCATGCTTTTTGCAAGGGAAAATATGTTTTATTTAAGGAAGGGGTTATGTGTGTTTAAAAAGAGCATCTAAGGTTACCTCTTTTGGAATTACAGAATATTGCATGTGCCACATGAATGTTGTTCTGTGGAACAGCTGACTGATCCTACTTAGGTGTTGTCAGGACAGCACAGTTGGCTCCCACTAATTCAAGATAAAGCAAATGTCAGTTATGCTTATATTTTCAGGGTATCCTGAACAAGAAAATATCCGTTAAACATGAAACTCAAATAGACACTCAGAAAAATATGTTCCCCTTAAAATCAAAGGAATGTGAACCCAATATACTTGATCCAAATCTCTGACCAGTAAAATTTGGATGTCTATCAAAAGTGAGATTCAAGATTGTGTTACTTACATCAGAGTTTTGAAATACCTTCTCTCTTTGTCAAGATTCAGAGAAGATTTCTGTTCTGTGGGCAAAATGTGAAAAGGAAAAATTTATTCTTACTCTGGCTGCTAAAGGAGCAGAACAAAAGCTGAGCTTTATTCTGAACTGTGAAGTGTCTGTTGTTCAGGTAGGCTGCTGTGCATGTTGGGTAGATATTCCGCAACAAATTTATTAGACTTTTAATGTCAGGCAGCAATTTTGATGTACCTCAGCAGATACTGAGATTAGAGAATACATGGGCTGAATATTATAAATCCAGCCTAAAGAGTTAGAAAGAGAATTACTTTGTATGCAGCAGGTATTTCACTGTATCAGTATACTCAGGTTTTTAACACCTCTCTCATTTGGCACATGCTCTGGTTCACATCAGAAGTACAGCCTGGGAATGGCTTAACTGAACAGCCAAAACATGTAACTTTCAGTACAAGTCTAATTTAGATGGGCTTTTATGAGCTTTTCCACATTGAGCATGGTAATGGTTTGTTTACAAAAATACTTTTCCTCTTGAAAATGAAAGTTAATTTTGTTCTGTCTAAGGAGAAAAGATATGTGTTATATCAGGGCAATGACAGTTCTACAACTCCATAAGCAACATGATAATCCACAATAGTAAAATTACGGGGTGACAGTTGCTCACCTGGTGCCCTGACTTGCATTGTGCTTTCTGGATCGTACCCTTTCCTCTCTCTCACCTTCCCTTTTCAGCTCTGCCTCCCCAGAGCACACTATGACAGCTCCTACATTTTGACTCAGGAGGGATGGGAGACACTACTCTCAGGCACCTTTTTCTCCACATCTGGTAGCCCACTTCCCGGGGGGAACAGTTTCTACCTCCATGGGGTTGGTGGGAGCATGAGGAAGTATGGTGCTGTGAGGGAGGTCTCGCATAGTGCAGGGCAGTGGAGAAACAAAGCGGTCCCTACACACCCAGTTTCATCCTTCATTGCACCTTCACACAGGGAGAGAGCAGATTCTCAATATAATCAAATTGTCTGAGAAGAGGCTAGCTGCTGACAGAAAGAGAGTCAGGAAGAACATTATTTCTCCACTAAATCTGTGTCCAAAGGTTGGCAGGATACTTTTGTTGTATCAAAATCACAGTTGTTTCAATTGGTCTGAATTCTTCAGATTAAAACTGTACATTTCAAGTATATTTGGATAATTTTGTCTAAAATTGAATTTGTTGACACTGTGATCATGTAATAGGTCTTCTGATTTATATTCTTTTAAAATAAACTGTTCTGCTTAGGACTTACAATAATGCATCAAATGACTGAAGCTGCTACTTCTAAAATCTCAGCTGTCACCAAAGGTAAAAAGTAATGGAATACAAGATATTTTTTTCTTGACAACACAAATTGCTAGAACAAAATTCGTTTTCCAGGCTAGGACAATACCTTTTTCTCCATTTTCCTCTTTCTCACATCCTGTCATGCCTTAGAGAATACATGTGAAATAAGTCCAAAGCAACTCAGTTAGGTCTTTGGGCTTCATCTTGAGATAGTTGGACTGAAATTTTTGGACTCTTGTGAATAATCATGTCAAAAGCGGTTCTAAAATCCCAAGTGAATTATATCAGACTCATTACGCTTAGTGCCATGTTTGATTATTCAGAGCTCTAGTAAGTAGTGAAGCATATTCCTTCCTTCCACAAGGTGTTTTGACTTTTCTCTCAAAGATTATATTTATGCATCTGTCTACTAACCTCATCCTTATTTCACTTTGTGTTTGTTGTGTTGATATGGAAGTCCATCTTACTGCTCTGTTATTCTCTGAAAGGCTTTCTAAAAAGCTACCACTTTCCATTCCTCCAATACAAAAGTTTGCTGAAGTAGAGTGTATCCATTCTTATTTATTTTTGTAATCCTGGTCTTCATAATTTATTATTGTTTATCTAATTTATTATTTCCAAATGTTCTTCCACTGACACTTTAATTCCAGGTAGTTCCTCACAGTCATTTCTTGTAAAGGAAAACTTCAGTGTGGGAATCTCTCTAAATTCCTTCACTGTGAGTAATAAAAATAATCTAGCTATTTTTTCATGATCTTATCTTTTGTAAATCTTCTTTTTACATCTCAGTCATTTACAAGTCCTAATACTCTCTGGCAAGATCTCTGTCTTCTGTGTTGAAGCAGTATTCATTTTCTTTTTTTTTTTTTTTGCCTTTAGCAAATTGTTCCTCAACACTTTGGTTTTGACCTGCCTTAGCACAGCTTTATATTTAACCTGACAAGGTATTTTGGTTCTGGCTTTTTGCTTGTTTGTTTGGTTTTGTTTTGTTTTCCAGTTTTCTTCATTTGTACATGAAAATGTATTCTTCATAATTTTGAAAGATTTTTTTTTAACATCTTACTGTTTCCATTAATCTTCAGTATAACTTTGCCAGAATTCATTGGTTGTAGTATGGTATTTTCTTCATAAAGAATTGCCATTTACTTTGAGACTATCGAACTCCATACCGCCCTTCATTCTTTCAACTGCTTCTCTGAATTTTCTTTTAACAATCTTTCACATATATATCTTTATGTCCTTCTAGAAGTTGATGTTACTGTATTGATTTTTTTGTTTGGAGAATAAGTCATTTCCCTAAGGACTTTTAATATGCATATTTTATGATTGCTACTACAGAGAAGCTCTTCATAGTAACAGCTGATTAGGGTGTCTGTCAATATCTGGATAGTAATGCATGTTTTGAGCTAGTCGGTGGTCAGACCCACTTCCAAAATTTATTCTGCCTCTGTGCATGCTTTGACTATATGTCTTTGAAAAGAGCTAGACACAATTTTCAAAATTTACTGTTGCGCTGTGTCCTGTCACAACATTCAGCCATCATTTAGCCATTCTGTGTTTGGGATCCTTGAAGGTTTCTGCTGTTGCTGCTTTCCTTTCACTGTTGCTACCACATTCATATGCCCAATATCACACCCTACTAGTATTTTCCTATTTAGATAGGTACAGATGCAAAGATTCTGTGCAGTCTGTTGACATGGTTCATATTTTACATTTGTATGACTTTACACTGTGTTTAATTATAGCATTATTGCTCCTCTAGCAACATCTATACTGCTATTATCTTGTCCTTCAGACACTGGATTTATAATGCATTATTGTCTTCTTCCTAACAAGTTCTGAGTCTGTTCTCTCACTTCAAAGTAGGCATCCTAGTCCACTCGTCTTGATGTATAGACTTCTAGCATTTATAGGGAAGTAGCTACGTAGCTGGCATCTCCTGTGATTTGATCATAGAATTTGTAACTGGGCTTTGCTGATAACTTCCTGGTTCTCACATTTGGCACACAGTACTTAATTCAAGCAACAGGAATTGCTCCATTCATTCAATAGATCCATCTACAATCTTAAATAAAGAAAACATATACTTGTTCACAGAAACTAGCCTTTTTTCTTCTGACTATACGGTAAACTACCACTTGTGTATTCTGTTGTTGAAAAAGACTTAAGAACTCAGACAAGAGATGTGTGGAAAAAGTAATGTGTAATAAATGACAGATCATGTGGCTGCCGGAATATGTGCCAAGGTCTAAAGCTACTGTTAAGACTTATTTAATGGCACATCTGTAGAATATAAAACAAAGAACCCGCATGGAAAAGGCACTTCTAGTCCTCTGTCTGAGATGGTGGTGTGTGGGGGGTGTTTATTGCTATTCATGGAAAATCATTACTAATTGACAAGCCAAAAAACATACCAATTTATTCCAGAAAAGCTCGTTTTTAAGTATGCTAAGGTCTCTCTTCCATAACTTTGCTTATGAAATGTGATTTGGATGATATTTTACTCACAGTGGGAGGAAAATAACCAGTTTGAGTAATTGCAAAGCTGTGCAGTAAAAGGGAACTTTAACATACATTTGAGGAGAGTTAGCTTCTGTGTTTTATATATATTAATGTCTTTGTGCTGAATAGTTCACAGATTTTGCTTTTTTTTTTTTTAATTTAATTGCTCTTTGAACAAACTGAATCATATTTACCTTAAGATATTTGGTTAGAAGCTTGCATCTGTTTTTTAAATACTTAGTGAAACTGATCTTTTCTTTGGTGTTGTCATAGCTTAGAGCAACCTCTTCTGGCTATTTAGCTTTGAAATAGATCTCAGCTGAAACTACTAATTCACTGTTGTCCAATATGTTGTTTCTCTGTACTGTCAAGAGCAACGAACCTTCAGTGCCTAGGTGTTCAAAAAGTGAATTGTAAGCCAACAAAGATCAGCATTTATCAAGCTGGTCATGATTTTTCATAAAGGGTGGACTGAAGATTTATTTCAGTTTCATTTTAGTCTTCAGCTATTCCATTCCACACTTCCATGTACTGCCCAGTCCAAAGCCCAAGGATATCATTGAAAATAACTCAGTATATTTCAGAGAACTGTGGATCTAGCACTAGGGTCTAGTGCAGACTGTACACTTGTTGGAGAAGAAAACATTTTAAAGATTTTATTATTGTTTTTGCTTTTTTATCAAAGGTGTGGTACTGATTAAGTGACAAATAGTGATAGAAGATATCATCTTTCAGAGAGCCCTATTGTAAAGCTGTGGAGTTAAAAGTATATATGGGATAAAGCTGTCCTAACAGTATGCCTGCATATTTAAACATTTACATTTTGCAACTTGTTATACATTAATGCAGGCACAGTAAAGAACATTTTATTCAGCAAGACTGACTTACTAAAATAATGAGTGTATGTTTAAAGTATATTTTGATATGCAAAGGATATGCAATGAACCCTGTAAATTTTGGCAAAATGGGAGGACTATTTTCCCTTTGCTATTCCTCTCCCAGTCTTCGTGTTTAAATTATTCTTCAATCAGTTTAAGCCAGCTGGAAAATATTTTTCTTATTGATGTAGAAAAGTAAACCTAGGCACACAAATCTATGTTTAAACTAAGATTTAAACGACCTGAGATGTTATAATCAGACCTTACCATTTTCATGTTTCAGCAAAAATTTCCCTCAGTTACGGCTGAAGCAGGGAGGGTAATACTATTATAGTCTATACTGCTGAATCTCCTATACAATCAATGGAAAATGATGAAAAGCCAAACTGACATCTTTTCCATTTAATATTCAAGCCTCCTTTTCAAAATTGAAAGCACTTCAGAATGAATGCTAGCTTCCACCATGTGAGAACTAGCCTATGATTAAGCACTGCTCATCACTCAATTTATTACTCACTGGGTAGGTATATTAGTGTGAGGATCTGAACATATACTTCCTGCTGTAAGACTAAAATGACATTAAATGAAAAATCATTGAGAAAAAAATAAGGGTTCCGCAGATTCTTGAAGTTTTTTAAATTGATCTGCCTCTGAAAACTAATTATTCTGGATCAGAACTCAAAACTGGCCATTTTTGCTTATAAAACTGACAATTTGTTATCTAATTCCTTGTCTATCATTTACAAATGAATAACTTTATATTGCGTATACACATTGTTTCTGGGTGAGTTTAGATCAGATTTTAATGGTTTAAAAATTTAAAATGTAATCACAGTAACTAACCAAGGTTTATAATCTAATGTTCTAGAAGCCTTGGTCTTCTCCATCTACAAGGCTTGCATGCAATGGCCAGACTTGACTGAAAAGGCTAGAATTTTACATTATGGCTGAAACTGGAAGAAAGACCTCATGATCTCTTCAGAGCTTTAACCTACATCTGAGCCAAGCTGGTGTCTCTTTTCACAGCAGAGAATAAAATCTTTAATTTGAATATTTGAAGTGTAACTGTCCATTTCATAAGATTAATTTCTTTTACTCCATTTGTACTTCTTAGTATATTCAATAGAGCATCATCATCAAATTTATTTTCTTAGATATAGTCTCACCGTAAAAGTACATAATTTCTAAGTGTTAGAAACAACAGAATGATCTCAGGAAAAAAAAAAAAGATTTTGATTGCTTTTCCACATGGTTTATGAAATACTTGGCTGATGAATAATTTTGAAACTATCTAATTAAACTCAAAAATCGTCATCAAACATGGATAATCTGCAAACTCATCCCTATAACAAAGATGTTAAAAAAAAAAAAAAAAGAATGAAAACCAACACAGAATAATAGACTGATGAATGATTGTGGTGTGGCTTGGACTTTTTCCAGTTTTGGCTCCTTCTTTAAGAACTAAATTACAAAAAAAAAAAAAAAAAAAATCTCAAAGAAGGAAAGATTATCTTCCCTTGATACACTATTTTTGGTTGGTGAATATCTCAATCTGTATCTCCATGTCTCCATGAACTGTAAGAAAAACAGTCTTTATGTCAAACGTTATTCATAGACGCTGAGAATTCATTCAACAGCTCACAGGAAATGAGGCATGCAGTAACGGGCATAAAGGATCATGACATCATCTTAAAGATCATCAGTGTTGACATTGACTGAAAAAGGAATTAGACATATGATATCTGAGGGAAGAAAATTGCCAGTTACCAAGATGAGAACAGCCCTTCATGGTACTTCTTTTGATTTCAGAATAATGCAGCCTTACAACTAGCTTTGTGAAATGACTAAATGCAGCTCTGTTGTCCTTAAAAATCTGGAAAAAAATACCCTGTAGGAACACACATTTTTTCTCTTTCTACTTTTCTCTTGGGGAATAGTATCTCTAATCATTTTAACTGTTAAAAATGATAAATAATAAAATTAAAAGAACATTTTATTGACTAGGAAAAAAAACTTCAAAAAAATCCCTCATCCCAGATGATGATCGCTTCTGCTCTTTGAGGACAATCATGGCCTTTGCCAAACTGAAAGTACAACTATGGAAGATTGACACTGAACAGAGAGCAGAAGAGAAGAACAGTGAAGTAAAACTGACGGCAAGAAAGCAAATACAAGAAATTCTAGCAGAATCTGAGGAACAGATTAGCTACATCTCCAGAAGCACAGAGAAGTGAGACTGCACTGAAACAGAAATAAAATGGGCAGTACCCACTGCCAAAACGATTTAAGGTACAGTGTTGGCAGCATAGGAAGAGCAAAAACTGAACAAGTGAAGAGATGCAGTACTTCAATACATAAAAGAATATGCTGAAATTAAAAGCCTGGAGAACAAAGGCCTTAGGTATGTTAAAGAAAGAAAGTAAGCAAAGCATAGGCAAGAAATACAAAGACAGATTGGGTTAGACTGAAAACCTAGTGGTGGAAATCGAAGCTGTGCTACATCAGGAAACCTGGGAGCTGTTTACCATGTCAGTGAAGCTCTGTATGGAAATTTTGAAGTGCAAAAGAGCCCATCAAAAGCAATGTCTTAGTTTCTAACTGAAACTCTCTCTTAGTGTCTGCTACAAAGCTGTGTTTTGGTTCTAGAAGAAAAACAAGGCTGATAACACCCGGCAGCATTGAACACAGCCAAGGACACTTTAATTCTCAGTTCTGCCAGTGAGCGTGGCGGGGGGGGCACAGAGAACTTGGAGGGAACAAGAACAGGGCAGCTGACCCAAACTGACCAAAGGGATATTCCATATCATGTGATATCATGTAATATAAGGAAGGGAAGTGAGCTAGGAGGGTCCGTTTGCTTGGGGATTGACTAAGCATCGGTCGTGGTCGGTAAGCGATTGCTTTGTACAATCACTTGTTTTGTATATAATTATCATTACTGTTATTTTATTCTATCTTCCTTTTCTGTTAGTAAATAGTCTTATCTCAACCCACAAGTTCTACCTTTTTTTCTCGATTCTCTCCCCCATCCCAGCTGGGAGGAGGGGGTGGTGAGCAAAAGGCTGTGTGATGTTTCCAGGCCTGCCAGCTCACACCACAACAAGCAATCACAGAAAAACGCTCACAACTTACTTTGAAACGACCCACATAAACAGAACTTGGGAAATCAAACAAACCAGTATTAAACAGTCTTATAGTGACATCACAGGTGATGTTATGTTCACTAAGATGAACACTCAGAAGAAATTCATGCCAGAATTGCTACATGCTCTTGCACCATCACCTAGATGAAATTAACAGTTTATCAGTGAAATTTGGAATAGAAAGAAAAGCCTAATCACTCCTTAAGAAAGTACAGGATCCCATCAGGATGCTCAGGAAGAATTCACTAATGGTGCTGTTTCATGGTGCTGTAAGAGGAAAGTTATGAGGTGTAAAAAAAGGGTGGGAAAGGAAGCAAGGAACTGAACTCAGCTCCACTGAATACTGTTTAAAACACTGAAGATCATTAGTTTAGAAAGTTGAAATAGGCATTACTTCCATTGTCTGTGTAAAGGTATCTGATTAACTCAGCTGACACTAAGTTTTACCACCATAAGCTCAGCTGAGGTAATCATCAGCATGGAGACCAGGAACCAGTAAATGGAGTATCCTGTTAAAATAAACTAGATAACTGCAGTCATTCAGTCTTCGATTTTTCTAACCTTTTCTCCGGAGTTGTTATGTAGTAGGTAATAGACATGCTCATATGTGGTACAAGCAGTGACACTGATGCCATTGGAGACCTACAGACAGAGAGACCAAGCTCAGAATCAGTTATGCCAAAACAGCTTGTGGTACCTCAGCTGAAACAATTTGCTGGCTTTTGGAGATTACAAATGAATTGGGGGAAAAAAACAAGTACTCGTAGAACTGGAGTGGCTGTACAGAGGATGCACTCAGTCTTACAGGCTGTATTTACTGTCTGTTGATAGCCTCACTGGAGCTTGCTTCTTTAAGGAGAATGTTGCAAAAGCTCTTTGTGCAGAGGAATTTATAATGTTTCTGAGTATGAACTGCTTCTTCACTACATAATAATGAAAGCAAAATAATTATCCTGATGGAGCACACAATGCAGGAATGGTTACCTGCTGCTTCTTTGCTGGGCTGCAATCTTCCTGACAATAGAATTGGTTTCTTCATGAGAGAGAGTGGCTGGCTGCTTAATGTACAAAGGTATGATGCTTCTTTTAATTTACTATTTTGGCTAAAATCTGATTATAGTAATATCTTACCCATCAAGAAAAAGTGTGAAGAATAAGGGGAAGAACTTTTGTGAGGGAAATTCTACTGTCTAATAAACCTCTGAAATGTGCATAGATAGATTTGAAAATACTCCTCTGGAAATATGAAGTAAAAAACAGTACTTGTTGAAAGGACATGACACCCTTCCAAAATGTATGTTACTGTCTATGCAGTAGTCAGGGAGAGGAAAATAAATTGAAGCTGGTACATGAATAATGTTTTTGTCAACAGCAACGAACCTGATGTTAAAAACCAACTTAAATTTAATGAATAAGAATGTTCTCAAGGGAGCTTAATCACTGAATGAACTTAGCTAGACTTTTAGCTGAAGCTTCTCCTAAAATTATCTATGCATGTACCCTCATTAACATTCAGTTTTGCCAGTCCCCTAAATTAAAGGAAAGAGGAAAATAAACTGTACAGGTAATCTCATCCTGGACTCTGAAGCCCGCCTAGGTTTGATAATGTTGTTTTTGAACATCAATTTCTGGAGTGAGATAACCATTTTTGCATTCTACAAACTCACATTTTTCTGTAACTTGATTGCAACACAGTATGAACCACTAAGATCATTTACACTTAAAAGAGAAATTGGTAAGTAAGAGTCTTCCTCTCATTGTTACTAGACTAGAATATATTTGGAAATAGGATTAAAAAGTTAAACCGGAAGTAGGAATAATGAGAGGAAAGCAAACAATTAAACAATTATGTTACTGCTTGTAGTAAATTCTATCATAATTATCCATGAAATGATGAGAAAAATACCCAAGAGGGGAAAAATAACATACTTTTTCTCAGAAAGAACTTCAGTAATTCAGTTATTGAAGTGCACAAGTTCAATGAAAAAGGAGAAAGAAATTCTCAAAAGGGTAGAAAAGGACTCAAGATTTTATAGCAAGTTCTTGTGACTTCTAAAAGAAAAGAAATTCTTAGAATGTGTCCAGATCTTAACTTATTCCAGGCATTGAAATGTCTGCCTCAAAGTGCTAACCAAAGAGAGAGAATAGGATTTTTGTAACAACTGCTAAGCTAATTTTGACTATTATGTGATATCTTTGTTATTTAATATCTATCTCAAATGGAGACCAATGCAACCCTTTATCAGTGACAGAATTCCATGAGTCACAACAGCTGGAAAAAAATACTGCTGTTTTCAGAACCAGCTTCACTTTAGAAGAAATAAATAGGGTAGAATTAAGATAGCACCACTGCAGTTGAGAGGCACAGTAGTAAGGAAAGTTGATATACTTACTGAAGTGATGTTCCAGAGGTGAATAAATTCAGTGTAATCTACCTGAAAAGTCATTAAAAAGTTGCTTTCTGCTTCTACCTTTGATAGTGTTACTGGCACTTTTTTGTTTTTTCCCCTTCCATTAATTTGTTCTGTTCAAAGGAAATAGTTTCTAGTAGTAAGTGGACGATTATGAATTAAATTTACAGAAATCTGTGCAAACAGCACTAGAGACGATAAGAGGTGTTGTATTTCCTTTGCTGCTACACTACATAATAGCATGATTTGTTCACGCTTAAGTCTTGAAGAAGGTAGATCACACGTGCGCACTATAGTTGTCAGGTTCATTACCCTACTAAATTCTTGAAGTAACTGCTTATAGAAATCGAATTTCAGATGAGATGAAATCCTGGCATGTTTGTGAACGTTGGCTTCCAGAATTTCCTTCTTGCTATTGAGTCTCCAGTTTGGGAAAAATTGCTGAATATAAAGGAAGAACTTCTCTGTCATTGACTGAAGGTGTTATCTAGTGCCTTGAGGAAAAGGTTTTCCTGACTTTAGGTGATGATTTTAGGTCGCCTTCTGAAGTGCAAGCGTTAGTTGCTTTTCTAATTGCATCACATAAAATGTAACTGCTCTTTGGCTACTATTTGAATACATGTCCAACAGTCTCTTTAAAAAAATATGCTTAAGACAAAAGCCAACAAACCGAATAACAGTGAATACTATAAAATATTTTTGTGGAAGAGGTGATGGAAAAATGTCTGCAGTTATTTCTTTTGGATTGTTCTGCTATCAGATTCCTTTTTATTTTTGCTTAATAGGAAAAGGTAAATCAGAGTGCACAAATGGGCTGCTATGTGCTTCTCTTTTTGGTCATCTTAATATTCTCATCAGCTGTGCCTTAGGAGTGCTTCTAATTAGGGGGAAATGAAAGAGAACTGCATAACTTTTATGGAATGAACAGTTTCATTGTGAATTATTCCTCAAGATTTGAGTGTTCTCTATTTCTAAATGCTACAATTGCTCCCAGAAGACCTTTAGTAAATAAGACGTGTTCTGTGAAGAAGAAATGTGTTTCTTGTTTTATAAAATATCAAAGGTAAGTCATGGATTTAAAAAAAAAAAAAAAAAGCATAAAACTGAGGCACTAAATTGTGTTCATTATCAAATATCAATTTATATAAGGCACTCTTCATCAAATGTCTCTAGGAATAACATGTTCTATCAATAACAGAATTCACATCCCATGATGTTCTGTTCTTCTTCGTCCAAAATGCAGTATATTTGCATTTTAGAGGTCCTAAGGGAAGCATAAGTCTTGTGACTTTCAATTATTTTTCATCAGCTGATGGGATAAGCTCTTCCTTACTCACATCTTTCTAAGATATTTGCCAAAAATAATTAAGTAAATGAAATAAGTAATGAAGCTGTAGCAAGTTTCCATGAACAAAACAGTTTCCCACAGTTCACTGGCTTTCCATAAGTAAATATTTATTACCATTTGTATTCCTCATTGAACACCATTTTGAGAAGGGAACCGTATAATTTCTTATCACTTGCTATGCACGCATCTCAAAAGATCAACATGAACAAAGAAATAAATTCCATTAAGACTAAAGACCAAGCTGAGTTCTCTTAGGGGGCATAAGGCTGAATATCAGATTGGAGTCACCTTGGCAAATATATAAAAGTTAAGAAAACACTCAGATTGGGTGGGTATGTTTGAAACAGCTTCTTGGTATTTTCAGTTTCTGTACAACTATAGGGAAAAAATGGTTCAGATACCAAGTATTTTCTGAGGCTGTTTTATGGGGGAGAAGTGAAGTAGGGGAGAGACCAGGGTACTCTAGTAATTAATGTTTCCTTTTCCTACTCATCAAGGAAAAAAATAACTGGATGAGATGACAAGCAGTCACTCAGTGCTTCCTGAGAACAGCACAGGGCCTGAGTGATAATAGCAACAGCCAGCACTCTCATCTTTGAAGCTCTCTGTATTCAGCTGGCAGTATCACTATCAAAATTCTTACCTTACATCTCAATTCCCTCTGTAAAATGTCTTTTTGACAATTTTGAGAATTTGAAAAGGTTCTTCCCTGCCTTCCCTACCTTCTCCCCCCCCCACTTTCCTTCTACAGTGTAAGATCTATCATAACTCCTCAATGTGATGTTGTAAATTCTAACATAAC
The DNA here is from genome assembly GCA_013396635.1 of Penelope pileata. Taxonomy (NCBI): domain Eukaryota; kingdom Metazoa; phylum Chordata; class Aves; order Galliformes; family Cracidae; genus Penelope; species Penelope pileata. Next base: position 1,356,069 of record WBMW01003636.1, on the reverse strand, counting down.
ATTTCACAAGCTATTTAAAATCAGGTTTGGCTATAAATTCAGCTTCATTCTCATGAAGAAGAAAGAGAATTCAAAGAATACACAGATGAGTGAGACAAACATTACAACAACACTCAGATTGTTTCAGGTGGTGATCTCAGTACAGTTTTCATATACCCTTCCCGCTTCAAAATCTTTTCTTGAGACTGAACCTCAGAGTTGTTGAAGATTAATCAAGTTTTCTACAGAAACATCTCTATCCATAAATTTTTCTACACAACTCTGAGTTATTGCTTAAACTGTATCGTTATCCTTATTCATTAAAACTGTTATCCACAAAGGATCTGAGCTCCTATAGAATGTCCAAATACACAAAGCTTTTGATCACTAGGGAATTCTGAACTCCAGCATTAATTAAAATTATATATATAGTTTTCACTCATACGTAGTCTATTTTGGCCACAAGTGGATTTCTCTCTGTCAAACAAATATTGCACATACTGTTTTGACACTGTTCAGGAAACTGCTGACCCTGCAAGATTCCTTCACTTTTGCATCAAGACTTCATTAAGGGATAATGTGATGATCTTGTATCCACACTTAGTTTTAATTTCACTACCTGAAAAAGCTTTAATATTCTGATTTAAAAATGTTTGTGAACTCAGTTTGAACTGACTCTGGAAACGTTCATGCAACTTTAATTAAAATCTAACTCAACCATAACTTAGAAATCTCAAAACTGCCTTTCCTCAGCCTTTAGGACTCAAAGTTTGCAGCATTTTGTTGTTAAACATGTTTATTTGAAATGCTGAAACTTGAAATGAAAGATTACCTCCTGAGATCAGGGGCAGGGGAAGCTGTGCTTGCCAATAAGTACACTGATCTAGATCACTCAAAATAAGTTTCTTACATGCTCTAATGTTTTACTTACAAGCACATATTTTCCAAAAGAGCAAGTAGAGCTCTTATAAAGATTTTATGATGGAAGTCATGGGCTTTACAGTGGACAAGATCCGAATTTATTCCATAGTGGTTGTAGAAAAATGAGCGCAGTCTTACTTCTGCTGCTTTTCCTCTGTGTCTCAGAGTGCCATTGAAGGACACAGCTAAGCTGCCCACCTGCTTTCTCGTGACCAGGGCAGATCCCATCACCTCTCCCCTGGCACCTCAACCCCTGCATTCCTTTGAAGCCTTCCTGCACTAGCAGAAAGGGAGATATTTACCTGCCTGTGGGTGAGACAAGTTTTCTGCTGAGGAACTAAAACAGTGTTTCTCCAGATCATCGTGGGGTGACAAGGTGCCAGGACCAACATAATGGAAATGGCAGGGGGTTATGGATAGGATGAAGAAAGTTTGAGAGTGTCTTTTAGCTACAGGAAGTTGTGGATTCGATTCGTAACATCAGCCCACAGCCCTGCTCGGCTTGGTATAGCCTCTCCTGCTCTCCTCAGGCTTCTGCTCAGCATCACTTAGAAAATGTGCTCCAGTGGGTGGGACCTGAAGAAAGATTTTTTCTCCCAACTCCCCAACCAATCTACTTCTCTTACAGCCTCATTTTTCATATCATGACTGGTCTAAAGATGAGGCCAAACATTTTTGTTCACTTCTGCTTATATGAACATACACACATAGAAATCCATTAATGAGGTTGTAGGGACAGAACAGCTCAGGTGTTGACATGATTTTGACTTATACACAGTTTTGCGTATAAGATAGAAATCAAACATGCTGTGTCTTCAGGGAGGTGGAGCAAAATAATTCTCATAAAATTTGAAAGACATTCCTATAATGTATTGTAGTATTTCCTGGAAATCTAGTGTATTTTATGTCCAGAAAGAGTTAGAATCATAGAATATCCTGAATTGGAAGAGACCTGTAAAGATCGTTGAGTCTAACTCCTGGCTCCACAGAGGCCCACTCAAAAAACAGCCTATGACTGAGAGTATTGTCCAGACGCTTCTTGAACCCCAGCAAGCTACTGACTGGCCAGCAGACTGATGTTACCCTGATGACTATAATCCTTTGGGCCCAACTCATGAGCCAATTGTTCATCCATCACTTTTTTTTTTTTCGTCTAACTGTACTGTGAGAAATGGTACTGAAAGCATTACTGAAATCCAAAAAGATAACACCAGTTGGCTTCCCTTGGTTAACTAGATGGGTGACCTTGTTGTAAAAGGAAATTAAGTTAGTTAAACAGGACCTTCCCCTCATAAACCCATATTGGCTGTGGCCAATGACTGTATTGTCCTTCAGGTGTTTTTTTGTAACTCCCAGCAAAATTTTCTTGATGATTTTGCCAGGCCCTGAAGTGAAACTGCAAGGTCTGTAATTACCAGGATCATCTTTCTTGCCCTTCTTGAAAATTTAAAAGTTTGCCAGCTTCCAGTCAGTTGGGACCTCTTCATGTTCCCAAGACCACTGAAAAATGATTGAGAGATGTCTTGTGATGACATCAGCCTGCTCTGAGTAACCTGGAATGAAACCCATTGTGCTCCATGGACTTACGTGCATCCAGGTGGAGAAACAAATCCTTGCACAAATTCAGAATTGGCTTGAAGTCTATGGTTACCACAGCACACAGATCCCACCTCCCCTGTCTGGAATCCTTGGCTCATTTTCTTCACAGAATGCATGGCAAGGATGAAAGCATATCCTTCAAAGATCAAAGTAAACTTTAGATCATTTTTGTTCTATGTGCAATGTAATGTTATGATTCAGTACGAAAAAAACCCACATAACATGGCATAAAAATAGAAGATTGTGTGGATGCTTTTAAAACCCTCCATTATACTTTAGAGCTTACTTAATTTTTGTTGTAAAAAATATTCTATAATTATTCAGAAAGTATACTAGGACAGAGTGGCACATGGTGATATTTCTGTCTTGTCTGGGTAACTTTACATTGAAGGGTAAAATATATATGAGGGCTGAAAATAGAAACAACAACAAATGCAAAAAATTTCCGTTGTGCTTCTGTGTTAGACATTCTTATATACAAAATTTCTCCTGCAGAGCACACAAACAATCCTTCCAGTGATGTCTGGTAATAGTGCCTTGTAATAGTCATTTGACTGTAATACCATCTACTGCTCCAGATTAAGTCAAATAGGCACAGACAATATTAATTTGATGCATAAATTTTATCTTCTGTTTTATTGCTTTAACCACTTGAGTGTACTACAGAGTTTAAACTGATCCTTGAATAAAAATGGAACACTTCAGGATGGTAACAGGATTTAACATACACAAATGTTATTTAGTTTTACAACAAATAAGGAATAGCATCTCACTACTATATGTGTTAATGAATCAGTTTACATCAATTAAAATCCCTAACTAAACTGTTTGTGAAAGCCTGATAGTAACTTCTGTGTGGCATCTAGTTATGCTAAAGAATGTCTTTCTCAAACTTGAGAAAGTCTAATACCTGTTTAACATTGAAATTATTCTTTTAGACTGAAAAAGACTGATTTTTCTTTGCAGTTTGAACAGATACAGGGTGGCCAAGTGACTTCAATTTTGTTAGAAACTTCTTTGGAAGTTTCTCTTTGGTCTTTCTGTTAAAGGGGAAACTTGACTCTCTTGGCAGTACTTTGGAGTTCAGAGGAAGGCACAGAAAGAGACAATCTACTTTTAACTCTGAAACAGTACCATAATAGTGAAAACTAAATACTTTTTCACCGTTACATGTAGGATTAATAGATGCTGGACTAGTTTTTTGTAAGAAGAGACTCCACCTCTTTTTTGTTTCACAGTAATGCCCTGCTTGTGCCATGGACTTTGCAACTTGCATCTCCCCTGACTCATGTTCTTTTCTAGATGCAACTGTGTGGTTGCACTGACTACCTTAAACTGCTCCTCAGGATGCCTGCTGCTACTTCTGCTTTTCTAACAAAATAAAACTTAAAGTTCTCCCTAGTTTTTCCAGTCAAAATAATCCAGAGCTGCTGAAGGTATTTCAATACGATGTCCTTGCCAGTTGGCTTATTCAAACTGAAGCAGAGCAGGGATTCATCACTCCTGATGCTTGATTGGCAGATCTGCAGGCATGGTGATCTCGGCTGATGCTGTGCAGCTGACTTTGGACTAGTAAGAATAACATCTTCAGCCAGCACAGCTGGAGCAGGAAAAGTGTGTGTATCCAGTACGCTGGTGGATGAAACAAAATAGGGAGATTTTGCAGTTATATGTATTTTTTTATTTGTCCTGCGAAGGCTGAGAGAAGACCATGATTTGGGCTACATGTCTGAAAAACAGTCCAGTCCCTTTGGTCAGATGAATAATGGTGAAAAAATGTTTTCCTAGTGCTTGAATATCTTGGTAAGTGAAGTATCAACCTGTCAATCTGGGAGTTCAGGACAGAAGTGCCCAGTGGTGAAGAAGGTTGCCTCACATTGCCTTGTAACTCACAAAGTGGTGGAGTTTTCATAAACTAGGTCTCTCCTTAGCAAGCTGAAGTATTTACCTGCTAATGGGAAAAACATCATCTTTATGGTGTCTGTAGAGATACTTAGTTTCTCTGCATAGGCTGAAAATAAGTACTTTTCCTCAGACATTGGCCGAAAGGTTGAAAGAGGAAAGGAGGCTTAAGGGAGACAGAAGTCCTGCTAAAGCATTTCATCCACTTCACAGTAAAGCAGACAGAGCAGGGTCAGGGGGAGGGGGAGAATGAAGGGGAAGGTGGAGGGATCTGAAACGCCCCAGAGCAACAACACTTCTCTATATATCATGCTTAGTTTGGTTTCTTGGTCTAAGAATGCAATCTGATCACTTTAACATTTTTTTATCAGAGAAGATAGCAATCTTCTGTGTCTAAATATTATAAATCTTTTGTTTCTGATTGTAAATTTTTTCTGTTTAGCACTAAGGAAACTGAAAGAAATTAGTCAAACACTTGAGTGCATTAGAAATAAAAATAATAATAAAAAAAAGAACACGACAGTTTTGTATTAACTGGAAAATATTCAAACAACCATAGTAGTCAAAATACTAACCGAATTGTTTAAAATCAGTTTCTCTGTCACACGTCTCATGGTACTGTGTCGCATGCAGAGGTTTCTTGGTCCTGCTTGTCTAGTTCAGAATGCCTTTCTCAGGAGGTTATCTCCGAGCTCGAAAGCTTTTTGTTCTTGTATTTTATAGTTTTTTACACAGCCAGTTTTTCTCAAGAGTTGACTTTGAAGGAATGTGGATGGTTGGGTCTGTAACTAAAGGAAGGCTTACTGCAGCTCTGCTGAGCAGTTGTTAGGACTGGTTGAGGCTGGCAGTGTGGATTCCTGGCACCCTCTGGTGGACGGTCTTACTCGTAAGTGTAGAAAAGATGGAAAAAATTCGGACAGTCCAGCGTGACGCAGCCAGGCAACGCTTCAGGAAATTGATTGGGGATAGTTCACGGCTAAATTCCATGCAAAACATCCCTTAGGTGTAAGTTTGGTAAATTCCTTTTGTATCTCATAAACCACATAACTAGACTGTCATATCAGGTTGTATATTCTGTCAGAACAGGTAGGAATAGGCATGGTACCTGTGCTCGTTTACTATCTTAAGGTGGTTGTGACATCTGGAAAGACGATATCAATGGTCAGGCAAAGAGTATTGGTTGTCCAGTTGCATATAATCTCCAGTATATTCTTTCAGATGATGAGTTAATGAGGCATGTACAAAAATTGTTCCTGATTGAAAAATACGGAGAAACATAGGTGAACAGCTTTTTTTTCTTTTTTTTTAATCTCATTAGTCACCCTCAACACCTTGTTTGATAGTATAAGTTGCTCAGTGTCAGAGGATCCTTATTTTTAGGAATTTCATACCAGCAGAAGAAAGTAACGTGTTTCTGATGCCCTCAGAGCACAAAGCGTGTCTTCTGGCCTACTGCTGGAGCTGTTTCCCTGTATATGATGAGTAGGTGAGTGTGTTCCTCAGCTTTCTTTCATGGTAACAGTGCATATTAGAAAATACTTAAAACAATTGAAATTGCTACTAAATGAAGAAAGTGAAGCAAATTTTACAACACATAAAACACCACCAGCAGAGGTTGTCTCTGTCCTTCACATCCCAGATGGGAAACCAGTTGTCTGATAGCTCAATACTATCCAAATTTCTCTTGTAAATGCCAACAGCATAAGTTCTCATCTCTTCTGATTTCGCTGAAAAATTAATTCAAAATATATGAATCCATGATCCTAAATTCAGGTAAAATCTCCCCTGAAGTTAAAAACATTCAGTTAATATATTTTTTATTTTTCTTCATCTCTTTATTCCAGCACAGCTCTTAAAAACTAGTAGCTAAATACATCTGATACCAACCATTTCTGACCCAGTAGGACTTGGAACCTTTTTCAAGAAATGATGTTGCTGTGATGACATCATCTGTGTTTGTTAGATTACAAATTGAGAAGTTTGGATTTGCTTCCAGGAAGCACTCAAGTTTTTGGCTCCTTCTCCAGATATGCCTTTGGAGCAATATAGACCACGGTGACACATAATGCAATCTCATTTTCGTGTGATCTTTGCTGAGCCATCTATCTCAATCAAACACCTACTCAGCAAGCCATTAATGCTACCGTTGACAGATTGTGTGCTGTGTAGTTTTTTACAAGCCTGTCGTTTATAAGGTCACGGAAAACAAGCCTAGGCCTCAAAGCCGTTGACACGGACTTGGTTGGAATGCTACTATTCCTCATGCACACATTCATCACAGGAAATGTCTCTTACAATTCTGTTGGGACTCTGTAATGAATCTTATTTCTATATGCAGTGCATGTTCTTTGATTAATATTTGAGAAAACCTCTGCTGTCAATTTTCTGTTTTCACTTTTTTTTTTTATAGGTATAATAAATTGCCATCAAAGCTCAGAAGTATTCCCATGTGAATAATGGCCATGTGGCAGCAATGTCACCATGAAAGCTCTATAGTGTTTAAAAGCCAACTGATATGCTGTGATGACAGGGAGATTGCTGAAGTGTGACTAGTGTCTCTGCTTCCTGACACCTGGCAGAAGGGCAGAGAGGATAACAGCAGACATCAAGAGCTGCAGCTGCCTGTCTCCAGACTGATCCTTGGAGACTGGTAGAAATTAAACACATGCTGACTTTTTACGTAGTAGCAAGGACCTCAAAAACTTTCAGGACAACTGCATTACTTTTTGGATTTGGGAATTCTGAGAACACAGTCCATAATAATTAATTAAACAATGCCAGGGAGTGTTCTGGACAACCTGAGTGTCTTGAACTGCCAGAATAGCCTATGGCCCGGCTCTAGGCCAAGTCAACAATTAATTCCCCGACAACAGCAGGTGGGTAAGGGGCATGAACCATTCCCAGCAGGCCATTTTCATGCATTCAGCTTTGTTTGGAGACCAAGTGTGTCTAGCAGTATGGAAACAGTCGGACTTTGCCAGCTGGCACAGGTCTACAGAACAGCTTCTGACTTTATCAGCTAACAATATTGATGCTGACAAATATATGTTGTGTTTTCTGGAGCTGCTTGAACTCACATTTCAGATAACATCAAATTGAAAAAGACAAATTTATTCTTGCAAATGCAAGATTAAAATTCTGGTTAGCAAATTAGAAACAGTTACAAAAATCAATAAAATAATAGGTCTTTAATTAGAAAATTTTATCTTTTGGCTGATTTTATGGCATATCCCATTCTGTAATCTTCATGCATTATCATTGTTTGTCATGTTTTCTTCAGATTCAATTACATTGCTTGCCTTCTGCACCATTCCCAAGGCTGTTTCAGAACTTTAAAAATCATGCCATAAAGTCCATCTCAATGTATCTTATATCAGGCTTAACAACCTTGATTTACATTTTAGCCTTCCTTGAGATGATATATTAAAGAAATACACATGACAGACTAAGAATGACTGCTGTCATTCTCTACTGCATTCCAGAAAGCTGCACTGGAGACTGTTTGCAGTAATGTAGCCTACTCCCAAACCAGCTGTTGTAAACTATCTCTTGCTGCCTCTGCTCCCCATTGCTGTAGCCTCTCCTTGTTTGTCCAGGCTCAGGGCCAAAAATCCCAGTTGTTCCCACAGTCCCACCTGTAGATTGCCTGGATTTCCCCAAGAGTTGGTGGTGTTTGTTTGACATCATTCATCTATTAGCATATCAGAAAGGTCTTGACCTTCCTTGTATCAATGAAGAAGGACAAATGGATGTCACCTTACACCTTTTTATTCTGTGTGTGACGAAAACATGAGCATTACTGGCAGAGTAATCTCCTCCAATGGCCTGTGCTGATACAGGCTTGTTTTCTTCAATTAAAATCTTAATTTTTCTCATCCATCATATTTTCCTTTTGAGATAAGGACGAGTCAGGAGAAAATGACAATGCATTGAAGTTGTGTGGTGAAGAACTGATAGTAAAATAAAATAGGCAGAAACAGGCCAGTTGTCCTACAACTAGCTTATTCAAATCTGTTGAATTCATAAGGCTATAAAGTTAGAATGACAATTTCAGGGNCTCTTCAGCCTGGAGAAGAGAAGGCTGCGGGGGGACCTGATAGCAGCCTTCCAGTACCTGAAGGGGGCCTACAGGAAAGCTGGGGAGGGGCTTTTTACAAGGATAGATAATGACAGAACAAGGGGTAATGGTTATAAACTGGAAGAGGGTAGATTTAGACTGGATATAAGGAAGAAATTCTTCACTGTGAGGGTGGTGAGACACTGGAACAGGTTGCCCAGGGAAGTCGTTGATGCTCCCTCCCTGGAAGTATTCAAAGCCAGGCTGGATGGGGCTTTGGGCAACCTGGTCTAGTGGGAGGTGTCCTTGCCCATGGCAGGGGGGTTGGAACAAGATGATCTCTAAGGTCCCTTCCAACCTGAACCATTCTATGACCATTCTATGAATAGCCTATGGCCCGGCTCTAGGCCAAGTCAACAATTAATTCCCCGACAACAGCAGGTGGGTAAGGGGCATGAACCATTCCCAGCAGGCCATTTTCATGCATTCAGCTTTGTTTGGAGACCAAGTGTGTCTAGCAGTATGGAAACAGTCGGACTTTGCCAGCTGGCACAGGTCTACAGAACAGCTTCTGACTTTATCAGCTAACAATATTGATGCTGACAAATATATGTTGTGTTTTCTGGAGCTGCTTGAACTCACATTTCAGATAACATCAAATTGAAAAAGACAAATTTATTCTTGCAAATGCAAGATTAAAATTCTGGTTAGCAAATTAGAAACAGTTACAAAAATCAATAAAATAATAGGTCTTTAATTAGAAAATTTTATCTTTTGGCTGATTTTATGGCATATCCCATTCTGTAATCTTCATGCATTATCATTGTTTGTCATGTTTTCTTCAGATTCAATTACATTGCTTGCCTTCTGCACCATTCCCAAGGCTGTTTCAGAACTTTAAAAATCATGCCATAAAGTCCATCTCAATGTATCTTATATCAGGCTTAACAACCTTGATTTACATTTTAGCCTTCCTTGAGATGATATATTAAAGAAATACACATGACAGACTAAGAATGACTGCTGTCATTCTCTACTGCATTCCAGAAAGCTGCACTGGAGACTGTTTGCAGTAATGTAGCCTACTCCCAAACCAGCTGTTGTAAACTATCTCTTGCTGCCTCTGCTCCCCATTGCTGTAGCCTCTCCTTGTTTGTCCAGGCTCAGGGCCAAAAATCCCAGTTGTTCCCACAGTCCCACCTGTAGATTGCCTGGATTTCCCCAAGAGTTGGTGGTGTTTGTTTGACATCATTCATCTATTAGCATATCAGAAAGGTCTTGACCTTCCTTGTATCAATGAAGAAGGACAAATGGATGTCACCTTACACCTTTTTATTCTGTGTGTGACGAAAACATGAGCATTACTGGCAGAGTAATCTCCTCCAATGGCCTGTGCTGATACAGGCTTGTTTTCTTCAATTAAAATCTTAATTTTTCTCATCCATCATATTTTCCTTTTGAGATAAGGACGAGTCAGGAGAAAATGACAATGCATTGAAGTTGTGTGGTGAAGAACTGATAGTAAAATAAAATAGGCAGAAACAGGCCAGTTGTCCTACAACTAGCTTATTCAAATCTGTTGAATTCATAAGGCTATAAAGTTAGAATGACAATTTCAGGGCTAATTATGTGATAGAGTATTCCAGGGTGTTGTATCAAAACTTATGTGCTGAGTACACTGTTCTTTTGATGACTGAACTTCTAGGATACAAAACTAGATCTGGTTGTATTTGTAGATCATCTTGTACCTTCAGAGGCAGATTCTGGATCACAAGGCAGTCACTATCTAGTGCATTTTAGTCAACAGCGGACCAAAAAGGGAGTCAATATTTCCTTTGCAGAGGGCATCCACAAGTGATGCAGAGCTGATGAAACTGTTTTTCTTCCTTTGGTGGTTTTCAGTCTGAATAGTGTGGTTGGCAACTATATTTGGGTGTGGTAGAACTGTCTTCAACCACAGAGTTTAGCTCTTAGGTATTAAGCCAAGAATTGTAGATACAACCTCAGAGAAACAGAAGCTGGGGCTGTAGTTTTCAGCATTAACTTTTGCTAGAAATCTGTGTTTTTTCCTATACTTGCATGAGAGTAAGTGCTTAATATTTCTTATGGTGAATTTTTATTCTTGCTTTTGCTATTAATTTCTCTGCTGAGTTCCCTGCATGGTGAGAGAGCACCCATCATAATGCATCCTCTAAGGATGAGATATTAGTTAGGCCATGTGTAACAAGTCCCAGAACAACTTATTTTTAAAAGCACCAGGATCTGCAATGCGTCAGGGGCATCTGAGGGGGGGATCTATCATATCACTGCGTTGCACGCAGCTGCAGAATACTGAGGAATATCTTTCCTCTCTGTTCAAAGTGTTCCCTACACAAAAGAAAATCTCGGGGACATGGCTGCTGCTTTATTCAAAACACTTGGTCTCTGAGGTGACAAAAACATGGTGCATAGGATTTCACCCAGTGTAAGTACTGCTAAATCTCCCACTCATTTCCCTCATATAGGCAGTTGGGGTAACATGGGCTCTGTAACAGTGTCAGAAATATGGGAAACTCTGTCTTCTCTTTTTCGTATGAGAGTAGATTCATAGGTTATACAGGCATCAGAGGATATTTTTATCATTAGAAGAGCTCAGAATTTAACCAATCCAGAACTGATGCCTTCAATTCCTGGAACTTAGTTTAGCATCTTGAAATAAGTTACTGCTACAGCATATTGAAGATATGATTTCATCAAGCTTAAAATACAGACCTTAAACCTACAAGTTTTGTGTGTCTATGAGGAGAGATTATTAAAAGGACTGAAACTACCATGGGCCAAAGCCATCTTTGCTGGTTTGCATCAACAAAAATATTACCATACGCTGCCAAGAATCCCACAGACTATTCCAAAGAATAATGCAAAAGGCCTCTAATGTGAAGGAAAGAAGATCGCAAAGTGGTCCCGAGAGCAGGAATAGCCAGGACTGTTACAAATTGGATCTGTGACTCTGTCTGAGCTTTGCATTGACTCACAGTTCTTTTCATTTCACTGCCTTCTTTCTCTATGTACAATTCTCACTCAAAAGTTGAGCATTTTCTGGATCAATCTTCTAAGTTCTTACAAGCCTCTTACAAGCCTATGAGGTGCCTCAGCAATTTTAGTAGCCTCTGAAGCATTCAATGTGCATAAGCATAACCAGTCTTTTCTGCATCTTCTTGAATGAAAAATTCAGCAAAATCTAAATAGGAAAATCTACTCTATATTTAACATCAAATCTAAAAGAGTCACTGCTCCTGATTATAAGAAAGTGTTATCATGAGTTTTTCTGTGCTTTGAAGAGGCAATTCTGCTAAAGAGAAGATGATATCTTTTTTAACCTTAAAAATAAATCAGAAAGTACTAGAATAAAAAACAGAACACTGTAAGGAGGGAGTTTTATCAATAAAAGGGTGTAGGGAACTTGGTAACTGAACCACAAATTTGTAAAAGGGGGAATTTTTTTTCACACTTACATATTTGAATGGAATCCAGCTTTTTTATTCCTTTCAGTTTTACCTTTACTAAAAACATTATATAGCACTTGAAATAAACAAGACTGAATTTTCAGTTTGTTGATGACACACCAAAGCAAAATATGTTGACATGCTGAGAAGAATTCTGAGTAGCTTGTTTTCATTTTGCTGATCATCCTGTTGGAATTTGTGAATATAGACATATTCTGCCTTATTTTTATGAAGTTTATAATTCACAAGATTTTTCACCAATTTCTCAGTAAACTGCCAGTAGGTGGCAGAATTGGCTTATCTATTGTTAAACAGAGCAATTCATTTGAAGAACTGTAACCTCATAAAAAAAAAAAAAAAAAAAAAAAGTGTATGGGCTATAGCCCGCAGTGTGGGTCTGGCTGACTGCGTGCATCCAGTACTTCTTATCTATTCCATTATGCTACTGGAAATTGAAATTCTAACATGCATGCTAGGGTTTGATTTTTGGTGGTTAGTTGGTTGGTTTGGGTTCATAGAATGGCTTAGGTTGTAAGGGATCTTAAAGATTGTCTACTGCTATTGAAGGAACCTTTAAAGCGTGGCAAATGTTTTATTTCTAAAAAGTAAGAAAAAAATAATCAAATGACAATAACAAGCACAGATTTCTTTAGAAGTGGATACAATAGCCAGTGAGCTGAAATCAATGTGGGAAGGGAAATACAAGGTGTACGCTTAAACTTCTTACACCAGTGTAAGAACAGCTTAAAAATGTGACGAGAAACAATACCAATCCTCTGCAGTCTTAATGAAAATCTGTAAGAAATCTCACTTTATCCAACCTTTACCTGTAGCTACAATTCTTGTCGGCATACATTGATTAAATGTATTTGTGTTATGTCTGGAACCTAATTCCTGGAAGCTGCCCTGGTAACAAGGCTTTTATTTTAGAAAGGAATGTTTCTTGGTTTTGAAAGACTACTTTGGTTCATTCTATAAGAAGATAGAACTAAAACCGCTAGAAGACTGTCAATTTCAATTCAAATATGAGAAAGCAAGAAAGTTCCCTCTCCTATGGCTCTTAGCCTTGAGAAGGAAGCACAAGGTGTACAAGGTGTCCAGCTTTTCAGGTTCCTGTTCTGTTTAATTTATACTTGGCCTGTGGTTATGCTGGACTGAGTTGATCATGCTTTGTCATGTGCTTGTCTTGTGAAATTCCAGCCTTTCCATGAGAAGCATCAGTTGAAAATGTTAAAATTGATACGTGCCTGCAGCCAGCACCCTGGGTTTTTAAACTCTCAAGTGCTGCTTGCTATAGCACTAATTGAGGCTGCTCTGCTCCTTGGAAAGACTTCTAGTGGAGAACTAAGGAGAGAAATGTCCTCTCTCTGTCTATCCTGTTTGTCTCTGAGATTATCATCTGAACACTGTTGCGTTTCTCTTGTTTGAAGGGGCAATAGCCTTTTTTACTTGTGATCCCAGAAAGTCTGGCTTTAAGATACAGTGTTTCATGTCATTTAATCTTAGTGGAATAAAGGAGCAGGTTTATTCATTTATTTATTTGTGAGAGAAAAACTACAGCTGAAAAGATCGATATTTTATAGGAGCTCTTATTTTAGAGGTCTCAAATTTTTTTCTTCCTTTATATTTGCTTTAATTATAAAATAGGCTTGGTAAGGTGCCAGTTACATGGAGATTAAAGACATGAGTTGGGTTGCAAGTTGATGCTGTTCTCTTAAAGTAGAACTGTTTTACAGAGTGTTAAGCTGAAGCTTATTAAAGCATAATGAGTGAAAATTACGATGTGCAGTAAAGAAGAGCCATAGAAAGGCAGGAGGCCAGATTATATCATTAAAGAAATAAAAACTTGAGCTATTCCAGTACTAAATAAGATCAGAATCTGATGTCTTGTCTTCTACTACAGGCTGAGGGCTAGAACCACCAGGGACATAATGTATTGTAATACTGAGTATGTGAGCGCCTAGTTAGGATCATAGCAATATAATGGAAATGAAATCAGAAGCTGTTTTCCTATAGAGTCAAATGATCCCCACTGGACCCAAAATAGGTAATGTTATATCATCATGCACAGTAGCTTCATGCCTACCAGACATATAAGATAGAATATATATATATATATATATAAACTTACCATATAGAAGCAACCTGAAAGCTGCATGGGGATTCCTCTTCTCTCTTGGTGATGTGCCTTACATCTGACAGTGAAAAGAATGATGTGGTGTAGTCGGGCTGCTCTTCTGTTTTACATAACAGCTCAGTGTTTACTGCAGCACATGCTTAAAGCAAAATACAGAAATGGTATGGGCATCAGGAAGGAGGACCTGGGGATTTCCCCTGGCATATTCTTTTCTTTTTTCTCTTACCTCCTTCTATTGCATTAATTATTATTTTCTTTCTGTACAGTAACAGAACTTCCCCAAGAGTTGTAAATGTGAGCTCTATCAGACACAATTCCTACCAAACCTAAAGAAAGACTTGTCCTGGGAGATAGGATTTCATATTTCTTTGTATCTGCAGGTGTACTCATATAACACAATGAGAATACATAACAGTCATATATTAAAAAAAAGAATGCCCTGATAAAAAATAAATTGGCAAATATAAGAACATCTGTCACGATCAAATGTATTTGCTTTGCTTGGTATTATCCTTCATGAGTACCAAACCAAGGCCAACAGGAGACCTGAGGTCTAGAAGACACATACCACTTCTATTGTAATAAATGAAACAATGCTGTGAAATGGCCCCATTCAACTGTGTGGATTGCTAAATTGATAACATAATCCACAGCACAGTTTTGATTTGGGAAAACTAGCGGTGCTAAGAAATATCCCCATGCACAGCTCAGAAATGTGAACATTTGAGAGGCTATTCCCAACAGGTAACTTTCATACCTCTGTAGGGCTTTGGATCCTAATATTTACTGGCCACACATGAGCTCTAGGCTGCTCTATGTGGGTTTGCCAGTGTCTGGAAATGTTCCTGGGCATGTTTAATTCCCGATCCTAGAGAGAACATATTTTCTATCTCTAGGTCAGGCCTGACTATGAGGTGAATCAGAAATCTCTCAAAGCTATGGTTGCAATACTCTAAACATTGCTAGAAGGTTTAACTCTAGGCTTGAAATCATAGATACTTCTGTAACGTGAAACTAACTTTTCTCGCAATGAAAACAGACAGAGAACACCAGAGGGCACTATGTAATAAAGATCTGTTTGCAAAGTAGCGTCTAAACAGGGAGCTATCTGGGATATTCGTTCTATT
This sequence comes from Penelope pileata, assembly GCA_013396635.1. NCBI lineage: Eukaryota > Metazoa > Chordata > Aves > Galliformes > Cracidae > Penelope > Penelope pileata. Next base: position 1,340,862 of record WBMW01003636.1, on the reverse strand, counting down.
TCCTTTCCTGGCGTCTCCAGGCTTCGAGAGAGGCCGTCTACTTTTAGGGAGAAATAACATTATATGTCTCTTTTTCCCTGCATGCAATTCAGCATTGCAATAGTTGATGGCATGCATAGGATTAGGCTTTAGGACCACTCCTGCGATATTTCCCACATTAAATACTGGTAAGTGATTGGTTCTTTGCACTCAAATGTCACTTGAATTCGAGTCATAGAGACATTTGATCAGGTGCTGAAGGTCCAAGCCATTCATCACACTATGCAGGCATTTGAGAAGTGAATAGCTCCTGTTTACAGCTCATTATGAAAAGATTAGATATAAACCTATTAGTAAGATAATGGAGTTGGCAATGTGATGTTGGGAACATGATAAATGCATGTGCTGGAGGCATGAGTTTATTACAAAATTGTTGGTAATGCTATTTTGCATGATGATCAGGAATACAGGACTTAAAATTAATATGAATTCTGGACATCACATTTAGATGCCTGATGGGGAACACTTACTGTGACTTCTGTTTAGATGAATTAGAGTGTAAAATGAAGTCTGTAGGATGAGATAGCTGAGGAGAGATCGACTCATTAGGAAATCCACTTCCTCTTTACTGGTCATAAAGCTGTGTAGCATGATAACAAGCACAAAGAAAACACATCAGTCATGTCTTGTCAGCGGTATATCTTGTTTATTATACAGCAATTGTAAGATAGACACTTTGAATGCTGCAAAAAAAAAAAAAATACTGACAATGTGTTAACTGCTTCAGATGCATGTAACAGACAAATTAGATGCAGCCTAACCCCTCTAAGCTACTTAAAGTAAATCAAAATTAATTTATTAACCTCCAGTCATGACCTTGTAAATCATATAATTTTTAAATACTTGAGAAACTAAAACTTCCAGTATGGAGATTTGAGGTGAACCAGACAATATTTGCATCTATAAAATGAGTAATTGCTTACACAAACAAGGTTTGTGGATTACAATTACCTGTTTTACATTGTCAACTGGTATTAATGCATAGATCCAACTGGACATCACGAGACTGATGCCTCTAAATTCTGATGGGAAATTAGAGATTTGAGCAAGTTTGAATGTACAAGGACCAATGTAGATCACCCTGTAAAACTCAAACTGAACAGAATTGGAAAAGAGATGGTGGGAAAAGATAAAATGTATTATTTTGTTTTAAATAAGCATTTCACAACAAAACAAAGCACAAGCCTCAAAATTCTTGCACTTTTTGGGTTTGGCCAAAGTTGAAATAGAAGCAGCAGAGCAGTGGGAAAATCAGTTTTTTTTTTTTTTTTTTTTCTCCACAGAGTAAGTGAGCTAAATGGGGCTCAGGTTTTTAAAACTTTCTCTCTATGTCTTCAGTTGTGTCTTACAGAAGGACTAATGTGTTGGCTGCTTTTCTGCCTTCAGCTTCAGAAGTTTTAGCATGCCTACTGTCACTACATTGCACTGAATTTCACCTGTTACTGAGCAGCTGTATGGATGTTATATTCCAGCTGTGTCACTAAAATGACACTCATGCCCTAATTAAACATCTGGACTGTAATCTTTCTTAAAATAGTCTGTTCACAGCAGTCTGTCTGTCCACATAAATTATTGATCTCCAGACTCTAATACTGTGGACACCTTTAATAGCTTCCCTTAACCAGTATTGTGAACTACCAGAATGTTTGAGAAGGTGTTATATTTTCTGTCTACAGAGGCACTAAGGACACCTTGAAGTTAGATATTATCTCATCTGTGGTTATTCAGATGCAGAAAATCCCCTTTTCCATGGTACAGTTGGAGCCCAATTTACCACATTCCAATTAACTACCTCTGTTAGTTTTCATGTGGTCTGTTGCTTTTACCTGTGATGGATTTTTTACATGTAGAGCCAAGTGGTTAACCAAACTTCAGGATCTTACAAGTTTAGAAAATAATTATAATTGTGTTCATGTACAAACAAGTTATACATAACCATATTTCCCTAAACATAGTAAAAATTAAAAGCAGGTTGACTATTTTCTCAAAGTATATAAGTCACATAATATCAAAAGTTCTACCAGAAGCCCTGTGCTGAAGATGTTGGTCTTTGCTTTCTCTCACAAGAACAAGTTTGGTCCCTTTGTCACTGCAAGCTCAAACTTAGCCTTTCAGACTCTGAGTCCCTTAAACTTCAATTCTGACCCAATCTGTTACGGTTTACACTGAACTTTCCCAGAATTCATAGGGGTGTCTCTGCTACCCCTCTTTTACTTCACTTGAGTCATGTGACCTGTGTGGATCCAAGACAAAGAAGAAGGCAGCTACGAATATTGTTTAATGCAGCAGTGCAAAAGTGCAACAGTTCCTACATTCAGTTTTTCTATGATAAACTTGGCATTACTGAAGGGTGAAATAGTCATCCAGAAGAACATAGGAAGAGTGAATGTAGTTTAGAAGTGATCTCCTGGATAACTAGGATGATCCACTACGAGTCCTGTGCTTTTGCAAAGATGTTGTACTGTCTTACTCTCTTTGTCTAGTATGTAGAAAATCAATGGAAGGAGAGGCTGTTGTCTCATAACATGCTTTCTCGCTTCTTATTCTCAGAGTGGTCATAGTGATGTTGCAATAATTCAAGCTTTTTCGTTGTAAAATCCGCACTGTCTCCTGGCAATATGAAATGGGTCTCTCAGTGAACAGAGTGTGATTCTTTCTCTAGTTTAACTAAGTTTGCAAATACTGTCTCTGATGAAAACAATGAATTTAATAATATTAATTTCTTTTCCCATTCTGTTTTTTCTTGTTGAAATTGCTGATACAGTTGTGCATACCATTTACACTTCTCTGACTGCTTCTATAGGAAACTGTAGTGGTATTCGTTTCACTTTGCGGAAAATCATGACACAGAAAGTTTCTTTCACTGCAGATTAAGATCATATCCTAGAATTCAGAGCCTGAAAACAAATCCCTACCTTTTACACTGTTTGTCCTCCACAATACTTGCAAAGACTGGTCTTTCCATGTCAGATAAAAGTCACCCATGTTGTGAAAACCTCTTTTTAACAAATTTCATATCCTGCATCAGAGCTTTAAAGTTTTAAGTGATGCCTAGACCTCATACTGGCCCTTTCTACAGGAGGCAAACTTCAACCAACGTGGGTTTTTTTACAGTAGAACCTTGTTTCAATCATTGACCTTTCGGATTGATTAAAAGTTTCTGCTTCATTTCAGCCATTAATCACTGTCAGAACAGATTTTTATTATTATTGTTTCAGACACTAAAAAGCAGATGAGAAAATTCTTTAGGTAACCATAGTATTGTATGTCTGTTATAACCTCAGGAGACACTGTAACATCACTGTCGGTGGTGTCCTCTTTCTGGTTCAAATCTGGAATCAAGTACCTGTTTGAGATATGAGACTTCAAAGTAGTTCAGGGTCTCACTTTTGCCTTGAGGGATAGATGCTTTTATTTCTTTGCAAAAGGGTAGATTCTCTGGTCACATCTGGATTTTCAATTCTTTTGAAGCTGAGTTTCAGTGGGTGCAGTATTATACAATCCACTTATTCCAGCTTAGGCAAGTCAAGTGCTTTAAAAATAACCTCACACTTTCTTCCTATGCTGCTCATTACATATCTTTCTGTTTTCGCAACTGCAATAAATCTTATAAAAGAGAAATCTTCTCTATGCTAGATAGAATGACCAACATATGGCTGTACTGGTATTGATGGCAAGATGTAGTACGGTAGAGATAAGAATTGCTTCCAGGTATGGTAACAATAAAGCCTTTCTCTGAAGGTAAGGTAATGAGTTAATATTTACATTTGGAAAATCAGAGACTGAAACAAAATACTGAGAGAAATCTAACTTCCATGGAAGAATCTGACTCTCATTATTTTTTTATTTTTATTTTTTAATTTGTCCCATATCTTAATATAAGCCAAGACTTCCCCCCCCCTGGCAAGATTATTATGATTATTTTAATCATCAGACATTTTGTCTTTATTGTATGGAAATAAGAAGGCATAAAAAATTAAGAATCTGAGCAAAAATGTTTTCAAAATACTAAGGAACTGTGCAAGCTTTTTGAAGTACCGGGAGGTTCAGATAACGTGCTAAGAAATCTCTTGTTCTATCCAGTTCCCCTTCAGAGCAATAAGTGAAAAAGCCCAGAGCCTGTTGTTCATTCTGTTTCTTCAGTTCATGTACCATGTATCATGTAGAACATTTTTTTTCATAGGAAGTAGTCTCCAGTCATTCTTGTAGTTATTAAACAGCTGCCAAATTTTGGCCTGGACTTGACTGTGTCTGTATTATACCAATTTATCAAGCCATGACCTCTTCTCATTGTGCAGATGAAGTTATCAAAAACTTAATTAAATATGTTATTACAAAACACAAATTGATCTGAAGATCTTTCAATTTCCTTTCAAGACCTGAGTTCAGACTTCTGTTATTTTTATCTCGTAGTGACTGAAACCTTATCTATTACTACATATTTTATAATAGTATATAAAATAGATCCCAGCAATCCACACTTCAGACATTGTTATTTGTGTTCTAAGAAACAAGTTCTGGAAGTCAAATAAAGAAAGAAATTACCTTGTTACTTTGTCTGAAAATATATGTCAAATCCAGTCACGTCTCCCACTGGAACCAAAAGTCAGCTTTTGATGCGTCTCTACACAGTAAAAATATTTTTATAGTGTTTTAATAATCCAAAACCCTGCTTGTCTTATATGGATGTGGTTTCAGCATAATACTTCCTAATCTTTAATACATAAATGTATTAAAGACTCCAAATGTATCCATACAGGTGAGGGAAATACAGCAAGTCCTGTTCTTGTCCAGGAGGCAAAGGTAGTTCATTAGAATGATTTTCCTGTTACTACGGGAGATATTTGGACTAAGGAAGGACAAAAAGACAAAATTCTCTATTCCCTGGCTAGTCTCGCTACCAACAAATTGTTCTCCCTCTATGCAAACATGGCAGAAAATTTGAGACACAGCCTCTCATCACCCTGTTCAATATATCACATGGCATCATATTCATATGAATATATTACACAGAAATAGAAGGACAGATGATGATTCCCTAATTTTGTCTCTCTTTACTACCTTGGTACAATAATGCTGCTCCAAGTCTTTCAGTTCAGGCGTGACAAAGAGAGATGGAAGGAATATTTCCTAAGATGTTTTAATTACTGGAAATAAATTTATGTTGCTGTAACCATTACTGTCAGGTGTTGTGGGACAGAATGGCCTCCAGGGACAAGTATAACAGCTGTGGAATGTCATAGTCACAGGCATAGGAGACCATAAGATGTCATATGCATGAGAGAGAAATTAAAGTTGCCTCTTTTGAAGATGGAGAAAAGAGAGCACTGCCCAGACGGAAGTAGCTGGTAGGAAGAACTAAAGGTAGGAAAGAGACGGAGTAGGAGGAAGGGGATGGGGCAAAGAGTTTGAACACTGAAAAATAGCACTTTGTTTAGGAGATCATTTTCCCTCCTCAAGCCACACTATTTCTAGACTGTCAAAAATACTCATGATATCTAGTGGCAGACCACATTAGTGCTGTTATCAACTGTTTTGTTAACTTCTGTGTTGATAACTTATGCATCAAGAATGCTCTGAAAATGATCTGAACGTTTCTTCTTTTTGGAGTCATTGTGGAAGTCAGTACAATTTTGGAAGTACATTTAAACTCGGATAATTTCTTCCTTCTTTCTTATCTTCTTTTTTTTTTTTTTATTTTTTTACTTTTTTTGTCCTTTTCCTAAGCTAAAGAAATTGATTCATAGGAAGGGCTTGTTCCAGGAATGCATCATGGCTACATTATGGAAGAAAAACATCTTGAAAGCTCCCTCTTCATTTGCTTGGAATAGCAAGTTGGCTGTCACAAAGACGGACTCACTTAAGACAGCTGATGCTGTGGGGAGCAGCTCTTAACCCTGCTTCAGTCATGAGCATCCTATGCATTCTCATAAGCCAAAATAATCACTAGCCAACAATTAAACACTGTATATAAGTACACCTATTTAAGTGTTACATGTGAAGAAAAAGATCTGAGTATTCACAATAGCAATTGGAGCTGTTGAACACAAGAAACGGTGCATAATACATTAAAAACTAAGTTCCTAGATACTTCAGGCTTGGTGTCTGAAATTAGTGAGTACTTTCGACTTTGCGTGAGTCTCATATCCTTGTATATAAAGCAGGGACAAAACATATCATGCCTCACAGGAAAGTTCTGAAGATACGCTATAACAAATGTTCCTAGAGTCTTAGAGTTACGAGCACACACATAAGAGACACAGTGGGAAAAAAAGACACCACTGCTAAGTAAATGAGAACTGCCTGTTCTTTTCACTGGATGGAAAAAATGCTGTACAGTGATGAAATTAAAACATACATATGAATGGACACTGAACTAAGGTGTTTTCTCCCAACTTTAACATTCTTTACTTCTCAACTTTATACTGCTCTTTTAACATCATCTTGCTCTTTGTTCCACAGTAACATGACCTTTAGTTTCACTGGTATTATGAAATGCATAATTATGTCATACAGTAAAAGCATTTTACAGTCATTCATACTGGATCATGGGCATTAATCACAGGAAGAAAAGCCCAAGCTGAATTATACAGATCACATCAAATAAATGGAGGTAAAACCTTTCCGCAACAATATTTTTCAGTCCCTGTACAGCACACTGCATGGATTGTTTCTTAATACTGTTGAACGAATGTAGTAGTTTCCAAGGAACTATTTTTCAATCCTCTTTTTGCAAAACCAGGATTAGTTTTTCCTGTTTTGTCTGGTAAGATCATAATCTTTAGCTGATGTGGTTTCAGCTGGAAGAATAAAATGTGTGACTGGTGTATGGTCTAGTCTGTGGCATGGATGAGAGCATCCCAAACTTCACCTTAATATCAAGGCAACCCGGGGATGTATACACCCAAATGCGCTGCTAGGTTTTTTTTCAAAATGCCACAAGTATTGGCCTGTAGTAAGTCAACATTTCCTATGGTTGCTTCTCATACTATACGACATGTTACAGGTCATTGCCTTATCCAGGAACTTAGGAACTTGATAGAATTCAAAGCTACCCACTTCCACTTCCACCAACCAGGCCTTCAAGCGCAAACTATTAGGAAAGGCTGTCGTATTTCTCGTAGAAGAAGAGGATGGAGAATATACACACACAAAGATGCACACTGTATCTGGCCTGCTTTGGTCCCAGATCTCCACAGTAACCTCAATTACCAAAACAGACCAGTCTCTGCTCCTTCCCACCTATACTGCCCTCCCCAGATACCTAGTACTTTCATCCCAGGGCTCAGATCTGATGACCCACCATCCCACATTCCACCTAGCCCTCAATGCCCCACTTCTCCCAGCCCCCACATCCCACTGCTTCTTGACATGGGGCTGTTAGCTCCCAAACCCACTTTGTCATTCATCCCTGCTCACCACGGAGGCACCTCTCTTTCCTCACCAGCATTTCTCTGAGCACCCACCTGGCTGCAGGCTCTCTAAACATCCAGCTACAGACGCACAGAGGAGGGACAAAGCCTACACTCATCTGTTAATTCTGTCTCTCTGCCTTGTCAACTCACTTGAATGATGGCTCATTGGCCTGTTCCATGAAAAATGCTGTGCAACTGATTCTGACTAACAGTTTCTGTGGAAATCAGCTCAGGAGCAAAATTCTGTAGGCTCTGTCAGCAAGGCAGAAGGGGAAATATGCCTCAGGAAAGCAGACAATGAAGGCAACAACCTGTTCCACTGCCAGCTCTGCTTGCATAGCATACCCATGGCCCCACAACTATTTTGTGTCTATACTAGCCATCCTGACTCTTCTGAGTCAAGGTGGTTTTCCACCCCATCTGTAGCCCAACTGTTGCCTCAGCCTCTCCATCCCCTGTGGGTGGTCAGTAGGTCTCCCTATACTCCTCATGCTTTGCACTACAGTACAACAGCCAAACACAACTAAATTCTTTTGAGTTAATATATGTCCTCAGTGCACTAAGATTACTCAGATTCAAACAAGTCATTGAGAAACAATGTTGTGTTTAGGCTACAAATTTAAACCAGTTTGAAAATAGTTGATAGCACCTGAGGTAGCTTAGGCAGAACAAAGCAGAATTTGGCTTCATGGGCAAACAGGAACCTTTTTCATTTTATGCCTGGTCAGAAATAGAAGTTTAAACAGTACCTTGATGCAACATGAAGAGATTGTCATTCCGCCACCTGCAACTCCCAAGTGCTGCAAAGCTCAGATTGGTGTTGTGCTTTGTCCTTTCTCACTGCCTCTCCATGGTTTCAGGTTTACAGTTACCATCATCAGAGTATTAAAGCTCTGCAGGCATCATCTACATCTGTCTGCACCTGGCAAATCCTGCATTCTCTTCTTCAAATAAATCCTTCCGCTGAAATGTTGATGTATACATTCCGTGCACTCACAGTTAACCTTACAGTCTTAAAAACCTCTTAACTTGTAAGCTAAATAAAGGGGAAATTAAAAATGAGAGGGAGGAAAACAGACAACAATTAAACACACTAAAATTAATTAGGTTTTCTGAAATGTGCTGGTGACCTTAAAAGAAACATGCCTCTTTCTAAACCCTTACTGTACTTTCATATGAGATAGATTTTTCAATGTCTCTGCTTTCTATCTTGTGGTCATTTTGGTCATGAGTGACATCCTAGAGATATATCAATTTATTCCAGATAAGCATCCACAAGATTATTTTCTTATCTGAAACTTGTCCAGAGCTCTTTGTTCGAGAAATCAAACTACAAAAGAATGTCCTTGTGGTATTCCTAGAAATTATTTATTGTTTGCAAGCCTGGAGATATTGTAACACAGTCTTTCTTGTGGTATTTTGGGACTTCAGATTATAGCAAGATTACTGCAACCTCCCAAAAAAGATATAGACACACACAAAATATAAACAAATAAGACCCACCGCAAATCTCAGAGTGCTATGATACTTGTGGCATGGTCACTGTCTGAAACAGCAAGCCAAATTCGGTTCTCTGTACCGATATAAATCAGGAGTAATACTCCTCAGTGGAGCTGTTTAAAATAGCCATAGTTCAAATAATGAGACATTTTAGAAAAATATCTTCTAAGAAGACAGGCTGTAGCATCTTCTGTGTTGATGTTGTTGTCTGGAAAATTTTTTGCACAGAAAGCAGCAGCAGGCATAAGGAAGCAAGAGGGTCCTTTGTGCAGTTCATTCAATAGACTTCAGTTTTAAGATTATAAAATTACCTGCCTGTTACTGAGAGGATTGTTCACAAATAGCCCAGTGCTCCTTTTAAGAAGCTGAAGTGACAGAGAGTCAACTCAGGTGGTAATAGTGGGAAGACAATTAATCCTGGAGGAACACTTCCTAGCCATAGGCAGTTGGGTATGTTTCAGGAGAAGCAGGCCAGGATACGTCCATGAACAAGAAGAATTGGAGAAGGGGCAGGGACTCTACAATCTAGTCGATTGCTGTACTAATTATACAATGCATATGCCAGAGTCACAAGCAAATGAAAGCAGGTTAAAAGAAAAAAAGAAAAAAGAAAAAAAAAAGAGAAAAAAGAAAAGAAAAAGAAATCCTATGTAAGCTACTAATCTTATGAAATAACAGGGAGTGGAGGAGAGATGGGAAGAGACATGGAAGGCAGGAAGACAGAGTAGGAAAAATTTGAAAACCTTTACACTGACTTCACTTTGATTGCTCAACCACTTTTCAGAAAAGCTGAGAAAAGCTGGCTCAGATGCCAGTGATTATCTGTGGCAAGGAAATGGGTTTGTGGCTTAAGGAGTCCCAAGCTGTCAATGTGAGATGGCTTGACCAGAAACAGCTCAGAGTATGGGAATGTTGTTTGGAGACAGGTAGAAGTTGGAAATGTGTGTAAGCTTAATGGGGAGAGAAAGAGATGAAGAAAGCAAAGGAAACAAGAACTGCTGAAGAGCCTTGAATGGAGTACACCAGCAGCACTCAATATCTACGGAATTTGTATATTACATTTGAATTAAGCTCACTTTTAAAGCAAAGAAGCTGCAGTAAATATCTGGCCCTCTCAGATGCCCTGGAAACTTTCTAACTTAAAATTTTGGTCAAACTCATATAAAGTTTCTAAGCTGACAGAAAACCTGAAGCCACAAAAATAGCTCTTTAATATCAACATTAATTTTCTCTGTAAAGAAAAAGACAAAGGGTGTCTCAGCAGGTTGAATGGTGATTCCTGAAATTTGAACATCTCTGTCATAACTAGCTATTCTGTATTCCCATTAAAGTCAACAGAGTCTTGGTCAATTAAGTTCAGTCTTGATTCAGCTAACCCTCAGCCAGACATCCGAAAGGGCCCCGATGAGTCATGCCTTTGAAATAACAAGGTGTGAATGGAATTGAGGTTGTCTAACTCAGAGAATATCTACACCCAAAAAGTCAAGCAAAAAGGAAAGAAACAGAGAAGGTTAAGGAAAATGAGAGCTGGAAACCCAAGAATTCCCAATATGGCAATGATGCCTAACGAAGACCAGAATCCTGAATTTTGTTGTCATAAGAAGGCCAATTCTGCTGTGGATGGAGAGGTGCAAGGCGTTCCTACGTTAATTCAGTTCCCACAACTTAAAGTGGAATTTGACCAGTTGCATTGAAGTTTGTCGGCATGAGACTTCAAAATTCTTTTAAGGTTTAACATTGTATTCAATTCTAATTTTGTCAGCTGCTGAGCTATTTTGTCTTCACAAATCCACGTGCTTTTCTGTTTCACAAAGGACAGACTTTTCCAAGCATAAATGTCTTTAGCTGTTAAATCCCAATTAATTTAAGTTCAATTACAAGACAGACAAGCCACCAAAAAAAAAAAAAAAGCCTTTTTTTCACAAATATCATGCTTTTAAAATATCTAAACTTTTCCAGAGGTCATAAACTGGGAAGGAAATGGAACGTCTGAGTACTTCCTGTGATCTTATAACACTCTGGGAAAATATTTACAAGGATGGGGATTTGAAACCAAGTGAGGTTCAGTGATTTGTGTGGTAATATCCAGAATACCTCACTGCTTCCCGCTGTGTTGCTATTACTTCAAACATACTCTTTTTTAAATGGTAATGAACAATTATGGTGTTCCACTGAGCATATGTATTCAGAAAACTGTGGTCATTAAAATGTTATTTGTTAATCTTAACAAAAATTGTAAAGTAATGTTCCTTAAACTGAGACGCCAGACTCAGCCCCCGAGGGCTCCCCTTAGAGAAGGTCCTTCCTTAACAATTTAGAAAAGGGGGTTAGCTGTTCCTCACATAAAATATCCTTGAGAGACAACCAGGAAATTGAAGATAGCCTTATGATGGAAATAGGTGCTTTCAAAAGATCAAAAAAAAAAAAAAATCCCCCTTCTGGTAGTAATAACAAGGTTATCTGAAAGAGGCAAGACAGTGTTGCACCTTTCCCATTATCTATTGGAGTGATGAACGCATTTTCCTTTAAAATAAGACTGTGAAAATAAGTGGAGAATCCAGATTCCTTCAACATGGAGGATACTCTAGAATTTCACATGACATGGCGACAAATTCATCTTTGAGGAGGTCTCTCTTGTATAGTTCTCTATTTTTATTTTCATGTGGCTTTCAGTCGCTATTCAGGAGCAACTCTTAATGAAAGCAATGCAACTTTTCCTGAACTGTGATCTCTGTAAAATGGAGTAAGACTTTCAAAGGCATTAATAGTAATTGACAATTCTCATGAAGTGATCCTTAGATGTGTTCATATGGGAAAAAAAAAAAGGGGGAAGAAGAAAACCAAACAACACTCCCATCTTCCGTGACTCAAAATGTCACCAGCTTAACTGTCTGCTACTTTTACTAATGTCATGGCACATGTCAGATGTAGAAAAGAAGCTGAGACATTGCCATGAGTGGTCAGTAAGAAAAGAAACCCTAAAACAAGTGGTGTTCCCAAGGAATCTGTGTAGTCTTTTGTGTAGTCCTATCTAAATTCCCATTTTTTGTAACTGGTTTTGTTGTATTCACCATGAAACCATTTCAAACATTACATAAAATTGAGCTACAAGTTTCCCATGAATCTTAGTTAATCTGAAGGAGAAGGTGGAAATATACATTCCTTTAGTTGTCAAATGCAAAAAAAAACACTGCCTGTAATTACATTTGTAAAATGAGTTGTTTTTTACTCTTTTAAAAATTTGTTTTCTAGGGTTTTATTCTTATGTTATTTTCCAACCAAGTTTTAAAGTTGGTTAATGTTGTGATCTTTTCATCTGAGGTTCTGTAAAGGCTTACCCATTGCTGCCTTTTAAACGAGAAAGTGTTCAGAGATTCATGAAGAGAAACTTGGCAGAACACTGCAGCATGTTCATCCTGTAGATGAGACAGACATCTTCAGAAAGAGTCAGAGAGTGAGAACTGAGAAATCCTGCACCTAAACTGTAGTAGACCATACTATAGAGTGCAAAAGATGTCTGTTTCAATGTATAAGTGCAGGAAGGAACATCAATGATTTTATTTGAAATGTTCAGGAGCTGAGGGGACAGCACACAGCTGCGTCAGAGAAGGGTCAGGTTGGGGATAAGGAAAAGGTTCTTCACTGAGAGGGTGGATGGGCACTGAAACAGGCTCCCCAGGGCACTGGTCACAGCCCCATGTTTCTGGAATTCAAGGAGAGTTTCAACAATTCTCTCAGACATAATTTTTAATTTTAGGTATTCCTGGTAGTCCTGTGTGGAGCCAGGAGTAGGACTAAATTATTTTTGTGGGTCTCTTCCAACTTGGAATATTCTGAGTCTTCTTGAAAGCTCTGGAAGACATTTTGTATCAGTGAAGTGCTCACTCAATCATTAGTGGAGGGCTTCCATGGTCAGAGACTATGTTCCCATCAGATTTCATTAAAAAACTTCATAGAAAGGCTGAACTGGCCTGGGCTTAAATGCTACCCTCCCTGTAACAGCAAATGCTTTGCTCTGCTTCCAACACTGATCACACACTTTCATAACCATTTTTTTCCCTAATTCCTCAACATCACAGCCTCACAATGGGCAACTAAAGAAATCTTGGAAATGTTGGTGACCATATAGTCTGTATATGTAGTAAGGAGAGGAATTCAATTTTAGTCAGGGCCATCACCATTGCACCTCTCATTAACATCAGTTAAAAAAGGATCTTCATTTGTGGATTGTCATATCTGCATGCACAAATACCAGCAGCACGTAGAAGCAGACAAGCTGAAGTTACATTTTTAAGTGTCTGTTCAGTCAGCTCACAAGACTAAGATACAGTAAATGCATGTGGGACGGGAGTGGCCTATCCATTTTTCCTTTCCTCAGTGGGGGAGTGGCAACCACGGTTTCTTGGCACTCACTCAGCCCTCCTGCTTTGGTATAATCAGGAGCTGGAAATGTACCGTGACTAAGTCTCTTTTATATCAAATCCAAACATTCTTGTCAACGCCAGGATTTAATTTGCATTTTCAATGCCAAGGGTCGACAGAATAACTCTACCCTCTGTGTGTTAAGTCAATCCCACGGATGAAGGGAAATACCTATTCAGCTTAGTTTAGGTTACCAAGGGACAATTTTGAGACTTGCTACATAAATTAGAGTGAAAAATTACAAAATGTGGGGAAAAACGTCTTTTCTGTTTGTTTTTGGAAGAAAGGTCTGATGTGTCAGCAATGGTCTGAAAAGGCAATTTTTACATTTAAACATGAGTTAGCCTATTCTCAGCTGTTTCTACATGCGAGTCCTATAGTGAGACCCTACATACGTCTCCACCACTTTTCAAGTGTGAGTGTTGCAGCCATTGTAGGATGGAGGGATTTCAAAGGCAGTGTGGCCAAAGGAGAGGTTAGGAGGGCAGATTGCAAGGATGGTCATGGAGGTATTTCCTCATAAACATTAAGATAAACTACAAACATTTACAAAACTTTAATAAACTAAGTTGTCAGAGGGTTGGGAACATTTCTTGAATGTATTACCTGCCAACCTCAACTCTGTCTTCAGTTTCACACTTAGCAGACGTTTTGCCTCTCTCCTCACCACTTGTCTCCCCCTCTAATGCACTGCATGCCTTCTTGGCTCTCTCATCATCGTTGCTATATTTGCTCCCTACTTCATTTTATGCAGCAGTTCTGGAGGAAACACCATGGCTTTGATAACACTTGTAGTTCTTCTTTTTTCCATAGAAAAACTTTCTTCTTTCTTACCCACTGTCATACACTTTGCTGTTGTTTGTTGACTGAGCCTTCTCTCTTCTGTTAATTCATTTCCCTCTGTACAGGATTTTAACAGTTTGTTTAAAGGCCAGACAGATGCTTTCTAGAAAAAGCTCTCTATCTTAGTCCTTTTTCTCTGCTCTCTGTCAATTGTGTGAGGTCCACAAGCATCTCAGACTCCTCATATCAGCTGTATCCCTCTGTGCCAATTTCCTCTATTTCTTCAGTTGTCTTACAAGTTCTTTCCTTTCACATCTGCGAATGCTTCATACTCCCCGTCAAGCATCTATATTCTATATATATGCTATATTCTGCAAATTTTCTTTCATAGGAATAAACAGAAGTGCTGTTTACTTTTTGACTTAGTTTCCTGACCTTGCTCAAATTTAACATTGGAAATTGACACTGACTGCGAATGTATTATAGGAATTTAGACTCCACATGGCAAACATAATGCCTGCCCCGGTGTGGTTCAGCCAATTCTATTATGTTCATTTATGTTTACGAGCTGACTCTATCAATCGATTCTGAAAATCTCTTCCTGAAGACTACCATTATAATGATGGATTTCTATATGGATTAAAAAAGGAAAGAAGAGAGACAAGAGAGAGGAAAAAGAAAGGAAGTAGCAACTCTGAGTGACCTGAGGGTGATTGAAAGGTCTTCACCTTGAATGTTTCTGGAACCATCTGTTTGGGCTGTGTCTACCTGCAGCCATACACTTGCCTTGGCATTTGCACTGTGATGCAGCCCCACATCCTCTCTCTGATGGTGACCGGCATCAGTGGGCAGGTGTACAATACTCTACTAATACTACACAGTCACAGAGTGAATTGATCCTGGAAGCATGAGATTTAATGTCCCTTCCAGCATTTATCTTAATCTTGATTGTTTTGACTGGATTTTCTTATGGTTCATTTAATGTCCACGATGATGAAAACAAATCCTTGCATCCTCTACATTATATAGTTTCTTCTCTCTTAAAAACAGCACTGCAAGATAAATTATGTGGACCACAAATACAGAGGTCTCTGTGTAAGTTATTGCAGAGCAGATGACACAGAGAAATGGCCTTCAATAATGATGCCTTGGCACTCCAAAGCTGCTGCTCTGTTTTCAAAGTGTAACCCTTGTCAGATCAAGACCAGTTCAAACACTAGTCTTAAACGCAGTGTCTGGGCTTCTGGAGGGTTACCTTTAGTTTAGTTGTTGTAAGTGGCAGGGCTGAAGCCAGGACTGAAGTGTCCCAGAGGAAATTTTTTCAGGCTTCCATGAAATGTACACAGCTTTCTGGGGGATCAGTAGTTTTAACATATGGAGAGTTTGTGGCTCAACATGTATTTTTTGGACTTGTGTCAAGTACAAACCTCAGTGAAACTGCTAACTCAAAGCCTTCCTCAGATTTGTCAACCTTGCTGACGCAGCAGTTGTAACTTGCTGGCTTGGTGCCAATTTGTAAACTAAACTCCTTTTGCTGGCTGATGTGAAGTCACAGATTCCTTAGTGCTTCTCCTTTATCTCGCTCTTCCATATGTGTTGTCCTACTGGATAATTTCCCTGCTTCCTCAATATCTTCTCTCATATTTAAGCTGCAATTTTGCAATCTAATTCTTCAAATTCAGTGTCTTCCTTTGTGAAGGATCTGTTCCACTCTCCCCACTGTGCCCCCTCCCTCCAGCCCCTAACCCCATAATTTCATTAAACAGAAATAAGGGAAATTCTTGTCTTTCCTCCAAACCCATTCTCCATGCCTTTTCTTTCGTCACTGTTGACGACTCTTCCATCTTCCCAGTCACTCAGATTGACAGTTATGAAATTAATTTTCACTCCTCACTTTCTAATATCAGGTCCCCTCAAGTTCTGTCTTTGCCTCCATAATCTCCTAAACCTGCCTCTTTCTTTTTCTCCTGTGTCACTCATCATTTTGCTATCCTGGCATGCTGCAACCTCTTTTTCTCTGCATTTTCTAGCAGACTCCCCACTGAAGTTCAACCAATAACCACCAGCTAAAGTCATTTCTTCTCCCTCAGCTAAGTCAGTGTTGTTTGATTCTTTTTTTTTTTTTGCTTTAAGTTTCATCTCTTTCTCGCATTCTTTCTGCATCTAGTTCAAAAGCATTGACAGAGATTTCATTTCTGTAGCACCCTCCTATCTCAGACCCTATTATGATTGCTTGCACTTTCCACTCCTCTTTCTTTGTTGTTCCTCTCTTCCTATTTTTGTATGTTATATGTGAGTCATCCTTCTGCCATTGTGCTTATTACCTGTTTGTTTTATTGAAATCTTTGTTGACATACCATATTTACTTTTCATATGTTTTCTCCTAATGTACTTCTTACTGTTTCTCACTACAACAGTAAGTGCTTCTCCATATAAAATGTCACTGTCTAATTCGATAACTAACATTCAAGATTGCTGCTTAATATAATTTCAGCTATGTTTATCTCCATCTTGTACTTCGTCAGTTCAAATTATATCTTCCTTCTCTGAAGTGATTTTGGTAGAGGAGCACCATTATTTTTTTTTTTTCAATTAATGGGCATTTGTCTCTGATGTAGTTAGTTTCCAGTCAGAATCATTACAAAAGCCCCTAAATCACTAATGGGATGACAAGAAGAATAAATACTTCTCTTCATCCTTCTCTGAAACCACAGCAGGCAGGCACATTGTCACACCCTGCATTGTAAGAACTCCTCCAGATTTCTAAGTATACCCTTTGCCGAAAATATGAATTTGGCAAGTATATTTCCAAATGGCTTGAGATGAATCTTTCTGAAATGTTCAGTAGTTTAGAAGATGTTCATGTCGTATGTATAAGATTTTTGTGGGGGAATGCCTTGCAGAGAAAATATAGTGAGTGCTTAGTATTATTTTTTCATCTTTCTTCTTTAGTAGCAGTTTCCTGAGAAAAATGCTAGTGTTCTTTTCTTTAAAAAATATGAATTATCAGATGTGTATATTTTATATTTGCATGATTCGGGGAAAACTGCCGATATTGGGTGTTTTCAATTGATGAACTTGATCTGCTATCTAAGAACCTTATCACTGTGTTGGCTTTGTTTAACAACACAACCATTGCTATTCAGGAAATTAAATGTAATGATATATTCAACAATATAAGTTATTCCTACGCAGTTGTTGTAAATTTAACTGTTAATGGCAGCAACTACATAATAACTTAATAACTAAAATGAATTTAAGAGTGATGCAATCTGTTTGTTTCAATTATAAAATTATTAGTAGCGATAGGACTATTACTTTGGAACAGCCTTGTTAAACAGAGCGTCTCTCTTTGTAGATGTTTTCATCGAGAAATCTGTTCTTCAAGCCACTATAATGTCCTTCAGTCTCAAGAGGAAACCTTGTAGCCTGTCTCCTGAGTATCAAGCTGCATGATGTGACTCATACGTACAGACGTATGTATTTATTTAAACATCACTGTTTTCTGCAATTGATGAATTCTGGCTGCAGTTCAGAAATCTTTTGAGATTGGCATTTGAGATGGCTTCAAGAACAAGTATTTTCTGCTTGGATTTCAGCTCTTTTCATGGCTGTATAGCACAACAATAAGGACTAAAATACTTAAAATTTTAGTCACAGTAGTCAGAGCTAAGAAAAACGAACTCTATTTGAGCTATTGCCTACTTTGCATTTATATTGTCTTTAGAAATATTATTCCTACTTTGAGGTCTGAAAAAGTGCTAGATAAAGAACTTGAACATAAAGTTAGTGCTCTCCAGAAGTAATTTCTGAACGTTCATGCTGTGACTGTCAGCTGAGGCTGCTGAACATGTATGCTCCTCACTGACTTTATTTGGAAGTGTGAATACCTGTATATTTCTGTGTTTGGAAGCTGCAAGGAAACACCAGAAAAAAAACCTCTGTGGAGCAGTGAAATTATTAATACCAAGCCTCCATGGAAAGACCTTGAATGTGTCCTTCCCAGATACATCCGTTCTACAATATTTCATCCTTTATCCCCAAAAGATAAAAGTTTAACATGAAGTAACATGCATACGTGGTCTTGGTAAAAGCAGCTGTTAGAAAGGAAAACAAATATCCATAGTGATATGGGATTAGATCATTTGTGAAACAGTGACTATAATGAAGAAATTTAACGTAGATGTGCTTTCTTTTCTCATAAGATTATTGCAAATTAAACTTCATGGTTCCACAAAGAAAATTTGAAACTGTATAAAAATGGTAGAATTGTTTTTTGTCTTGTAAAAACATTTGCTCAAGAAATGAACTCCTTGAAACCTAAATGTTTATGCTGCCACAGTTTAAACAAAAACATCTTTAAGGCAGCTTGCCTTCAAAGATCAATCCTGTGTGTGGGAATAGAAACTCTAGCAATGGGACCAGCTTTGCCGGGCAGTTCTGATTTATATGTGATTTGTAAGGCAGATTTGCCAAGTTTATGTTCCCTGTACAGTGCCAAGGCCCAAAGTCTATTTTGGTGCCAGTCAGCCCAGCTGTTTACAGACTTAATGAAAATGAGCCAGTGATGTGCTTCACAGAGTTCCTAGAATATCCACTCTGGACTTTAATTATTAGGGTAAAGTAGTCCAATGAGAAATTTGCTAGATTGGTACACCTAAGACCTGGCCCTAACTGTGATGAATTTTACTGAATATGTATGCTATATATCAGTGTTGACATGGGTGTGCCTATTTACGAACATAGGTTTATTTAAAGTAATTGGGTCTAGAGGGGTGCGGGATATGTTTGCAGGAAAGATCATGGTATTCACTAGCATATGCATCCAGCCATATGCCAAGAAAAGACAAATATCATGTAACTGCACAAGATTATATTGCTGGCACCAACAAATACAGTCCAAATCTAAAGCAATTCCCTATCCATAGGCCTTCTGCCATATTATTGCTATCTTCCTGACCTAGATCCATAAAATTTGCAGTTAACTTAGAGTGTCAATTCCACTTAAGGACAAGCCCCTATTGCCCTGGCTTGAAGGACAAGTGGAATTCAAATACTTATCAAGCACAGAACTGACACATACTCCTCATGATTGTGCTGCTCTGGGACTGCTTTCATATTCTTCTTGGAATAAAGACATGATAATGTTACATGTGTATAATATTAAGGATTTGGCTTGGCAAGGCAGGCATGCATCAAGCATGAATCTGTTAATCTGATTTTGTGGGCTGTTGATTGACACGTTCTCTAGGGATTTTCCACAAAGGAGATAGTCAGGATTTTTTTTATTATTATTATTAAATCTATCTTTGCTGGAATATGTTGATTTCTTTAAACTGAAACTTTTCAGAAAAGACTACCATTTTTTGACGAAATTTTTGTAGTAAGGAGTCTTGAGTCCATAATGAAATTTCTGGTGACGGAAGGAGAGCACACTGTGTCCTACACTAGTAAGTGGTCTGGACTTCGCTATCTCAGGATATTGGTAGTTGGGTTCCAGAAGCTTAGGGAAGTAACTTTTCATTATCAGGTCTCTTTTTTCTGAGTTTCAAAGGAAATTAAAAGTATAAATATATATATTCCAAGATATCCCATCTTCATTGCATAAAATAAAAAGAAATGCTGAAACTTCGAGTGCATGCACATGTGCATATGTATGTTGTATGTGTATTGGAATTCTTGTTTTCCAGTCATTGCTGTCACATGGTTGATGTATGGTTTTGGTATAATATTAACTTTATGAAGTTAGTATTTTCAATGGATACATCAGCAGAGGCCAGGCCCATCTAGCTGCTGAATGTTCTGGCTCTTAGACTCCGTGAAGCAGCTGTGATCTGCTTTGCACAGAGACTCTTTTCTGCCAGACAAAGCTATTTTTCACGAATTCCTAGACAGAAGTATTGTGTGAAGACGGAAAACATCCAGATGTCAACTGAGGTCTATATTCTCAATTAGGGTAAAACGGTCTAGACATGACTCCAGATTTGCATGCTGAAGTCCATGCAAATTCACAACTTGTATTTGACCCAGCTCTGGGAATTACCACAAAGTTTAATTCCAGATCCCTTGAACCACTGTGGATATTCTGTTCAAAATGAGGAACTCTCTATTTGGCATGAAGCTGCTTCTAGAAAAGCCACATTTCCATTTTCCAGTGAAGAAAAACTTTCTGGGAGAATTATAGTTCTTAGGCATTCAGTTAGTATTCCTTCAATTCTCTTGAGAATTAACAGCAGCCTCTATGCAGATGTTAGCATGTAACGTTCCAACATATAAGTATGAAATATTATGTGTCTTTGACAAGGGCATGTCTTACCAATGACTATTTTGGGAACAGTATATTTAGTCAAGAGAGAAGAAAGAAACTTTCTACATGACAGAAAAGCTGTCCAGCTTTCTTGCCAAAATTTAAATCTCATTATGCAAATATCCCAAATGTCTGGCAATGTTGCTTACTGAAGTCCTTCCCTACCTGATCTGTTGTTGTTTTTAATGTCATAAGTGATTAAAAAAAAAAAAAAATTCTCAAATTTTGATGTGAAACATGTCAAGTACGGACTGTTGATCCATTCATAGTTATAATTTGTCAAAATCTGGTATTAAAAATATCTGATCACCTCCTGAAGACAATGTTATTAATGCAAATAGTGTGGGAATTTTCTCTTTGTTCCCCGAAAATTAGGCAAACTGCGGTCTTCTCCTTTGATTCAGTAGCACAGCAGTTAGGAATTCGGTGAATATCTGAGATGTCTTATTTGAGTGATGGTCATATCCTACAGGCTCTCATAATTAGAGAAATGAAACAGTGCTGCTTTTTGGGTAAAGCATGAGATCAAACATCTGAAATTCCCAGTCCTCTTTCCACATTGTCAGTGATTTTTTGGTGTGACCTTAGGGAAGCTGTGTCATTTATGCAATTCTTTAATTTTCCTGCTTGTAAATAAGAGATAATGACATTTTCTTTTATTTAGTCAGTCTTAAAATATTTTCCAATTAAGAATACTATGTGGTTGCAATCTAGAGAGTATTGACCTCAGCGGAAAGCTTTCTGCTAATTTCAGCTTGCATTTTATCAGGCCATCTAAAAGCAAAGAATTATTAAATGTTGCTGATGTATTTTAAAAATATTCTTTCACTCTGAAGTTCATCAAGTTCCAAATGCTTTCTGTAAACCTTTGGGGTTTACGGAAGTTAGGATGATTTTTGTTCATAGTTTCCTATCACCTCAAATTCTTTGAAAATTCTTGATGTTATAGTTTCACATTAGCCAGAATCTCCAAGATGACTCTGGAGCAAACTTGCAAATCTACTAAAATTTGACAAGGGCCTTTGAGGCCAAGTGTCTATTTAGGAGATGAGGCTTGTGTGTGGTTTTGAGTTTTATAGAAGAGTTTCCCACAGTTCCACTTTTAATGTCTCTTAAAAATGACTTTAAAATAAGTGAAAGAAAGAGAAACAGCTTAACAACATAAGAAAAAGCCTGAAGAAGGTAAATAGTCTATGATTCAAAACATGGCATTGCAGCCTTGAATAACATATCAAATTGTTGAAACCAAGCCAGACTTCAATCATATTTGCAGATTTGAGTTTAAATAAACAGTACTGCAGTAGCAAATGGAACATTCTCACTTCACTGTTTACATTTCAGAAAAGCCAGCTCTGGAGGCCAGCTCTCTGGTGAGGAATGGTTTCAAATTCATTTTGCTCTGTACTTGCTTTACATTTGGGCATAGATGTAAACTACTGTGTGTAGTCAGGCCAAATGTATGACCTGAAATTCAGTATGTGCTGCTTGTCATGTTATCTGACACAACTAGATCATCTTTCTGAAGAGGATCTGCTGCTTAAACATGGTAATAATTTGCATGAAAATATGAGAGGCTTTGGAAATGCTTTAGTATGCATTCCATATTTCACTTTTCCATTTTCCCCTTGACCTCTTTGCTCCTTCCTTCTTATAAACCTGCCAGAAGCTAGGCATGATAAAAATCTAGTCTGTTGGAGGCTGATGTCTTGGGAGAGTTTGCTTAGGTCTGTGCCATAGCACTGAAACGTGCTTCCACCTGTATGTGAAAAAACACAATTAAAAATGTTGCAGTTCAGGTAGTAGTAATAATAATAGTAGTGAATTAAAAATAGAGCACTGACAGAAGCTGAGCCAAGGGCCTCTGCAGAAGAATTATCTCTCCACCAATCTTTACAAAAATATTTGTGGTTCTACCAGCTCTTCACCAGAGCTCTCTCTTATTTTCTTGTTGGTAGGATCGATTTCAGTGCTCTCTTAGAGAGCAACATATCATTCATAATCAAGACCATATTTGGTGGTCTATTGATCTTTTTCTAGACCAAGGTTTAGATCTATAGTTGTACATATCCTGAATGATGTACTAGGAGCAAGCTTGCTCAGCATGCACTTTCCCAGCACACATTTAAGTATCTCCACAGTCACAGACAATCTCTTTTTTTTCAGTTTTGCTGAGCAAGATTTGAAATATTCCCATTCTTTATACTTTTGTAAAGCTACATCTTTTGCTAAATATAGGATTAATTTCTGTGGCAGCCTGAGGTGCTGTTCTAGCTGCACCTTACTATGAAGGTGAACATATCAACTGTCATGACAAACAAGAAAGCATCGTTTAGACTGCAGGTTTTTAGAATCCTTATTCATTAAATTATATTCAATTTTGAACTGCGCTTGAGCTAGTTATTCTCATTCCTGGTAATTTTCATATAAAGCCATAATCATAAATGTGTGATAGTTGAAATGTTCTGTTTATGTCCACATGAATGTGTACAATCCATTATATTTCTAACCAGACATTTCCTGACGTCCTACGTTTTCAAGGAATCTTATCTTTCAACAAGATTTGTAACAGGCAGTTCAAGTCACACAGACACTCATATCTTAAGCATCCTTTCCCCTGACCTTGACAAATGTAATCTTGACAAGTCAGACTCTTTCAGAATGCTGCTTTAACGATCATTTTCCCAGCCTGTTGCTTTGATCCTGATACCCCTCTCTTCTGAGCTCAATTGGCTCTTCATCTCCTCCACTAAACAAAAGTGACTTCACTTCCAAGACTTTTCATGTCTGTCTTCCACCTATCTCTCATTCACTATCAAGATAGCAGCTTCCACCTCTGATTGACCTATGGTATTTACTTTTACTGCTGCTTGTTGCATTTTCAAGCAAACACCCTTTGCACTTACATTCAAGCGGCCCCTTATATCAGTGTCTTATTAGTTCCTGAGTCCTTGTTTAAATCTTTTTTTCCCCCAAAAATAATCTGAAAAGTCTTCAATATTGATAGGCCAAAGTTCTTTATGCATGCCCATAGAGTGTCTCCATCCATAAAAATAATACAAGGGCTCCACAAGTAATGCCTCCTATGCTCTTTTCATGTCAGCCCACAATCTCAGAGGTGGATGTTGGTGGTATGGTAGTAGAGGTTGAACCTTCTCATCATTGTTCCATTCCGTTTTGTTGCTGTGCGACAGATGGCAGCAGAGGGGCAGTCTGACACAATGGCGTCTGACATGGAAGTGTGGATGAAGCAAAGGCATGGAATTTATTTCCTCCATAAAGAAAAATGCCACCCATTGACATTCATTGATACTTGCTGAACATGGACGGAGACCAAACAATGGATGTGAGCACAGTGAGGCAGTGCGTGGTGCATTTCAGCAGGAGTAACGGTGGGTCACCACTGCTGGTGCAGATTTTTATGAGCGCAGCATGCAGGGCTCCTGTTCATCTCTGATGAAAACAGGAGGCATTGCTTTCAGAGCAACCAACATATAAATCAAAGTAATAAAAATCTTTTTCTGTGCTAATTATGTACAAGACATTAAGTTTTTCCATAACAACTAATTTTAAATTGCAGGTATTTCAAAAGCCATTCAAGTGGTCCATACCTAGCCTATGAAGTTGCTCCTATATGACTACATTGGTTTTATATGAAAAATTCACATGTATTCTCCTCAAACTGATGATCTTATGTCAGCAAAATTATTGGCATGGGCATCTTTGTGCTTCCAGAAAAAAGCTTTATTTGTTTTTTTCTATGAGTTTCAGGAAGATAGTTTAAGTACACCCACAATGTACTCTTCCAGTTAGCAAACACTGACTCCACTTGCACTGTATTTTCACTAAGGGGTTTTATGAACACAACCAGGGTAACAGAAACCCTGCTGTGCAGAGAAGGGCTGAAAAACGATCAGTAAGCCTCTAAAAAAAAAAAAGCTGAGACATGACTGCCTGGCTCCAATGACATCCATGGGAATTCTGAGTGAAGCTAGAATTTCACAAAAGATGTTTATGAAACATCATAAATGGAGGCCATAAACTGGGAGCATACCATAACATCCAGCTCCATAAACACCATGAATCTGTACCCACATTCTTTTAACGATGTTTCAGAGTTAGGTCAAGGTAAAAACTGATCTGAGTAACAGAAAAACTCTACATTTGCTTTTCAGAGGCCTACTGTAGATTTCTGAGCAAAACACAACTCCTCACAAACTGTGGTAAACAAATAAGAGAATCAAAGTACTTTTCCTTAAAATTGAAGTGTTAAGCACTAGAATTTCGAGGGAAACATGAGACAAAACAAACTGTCACCTATCTTAAACAAAAGAAGTTTGCAGGTCCCAAGCTGCTTTAATTTTGTGGGTTTTGTTCCGACAGCTAAACTGGAAATCTATGAGACTATTTAACTTCTCAAATCTGGCTTTGTGATAAAAGGTCAGACTTGAAAATGGCCAGACCACAGGCTGTTTCTGTGAAGTGACCTGGTTATATGTGGGATAAAATTAGAGAAGAGATATTTGAGAAGTTTAGGAAGTCTATTTAAAACCTGAATGTAAAATAAAATGATTCATAATTTTATTCAAAACAGCAGAGAAATAATGCAAGCTTCATTGTATATGAACAGCATGGGATATTTTGCCAATTTGTTTGGATTTTTTAGTTAAGTTTTGCCTGGCGACATCTCACTTCTTGAGAAAATTGGAGGTAGTTATAGAAAATATGGGAGAAGAGACAGTGATCCTTGTTAAAACTATGATCCCTTCAATGATTTCTCTCTTAGCTGAAGTATTTTAATCTGTGTTTCATTTGTTCCAGTTTTACACATGAAGAAGAAAGAAATTTGAGTTGGGATAGCATGGGGGGAAATCACTGGAGTGAAAATAAAAATAGAATCTTTTGCAACTTTGCATGCTGACTTTTATTTTCGCAGCATGCCAGAAACAGGGGCTTCTGAAGACATTCCAAGAGAATGGCCTTTTAATTGTCCTACTGTTATATTGCTCAATTATGAATCTTTTTGACAGAATAAGTGCAAGAAGCTAAGAAAATGTATTTATAATCTTCCTCCAACTGTCTTCTCTCTTTTCATTCTCTCAAGCATGTTTTTTTTTTTTTTGTTTTGTTTTTTTCCCCATATTGGAATAATAAGTCTTGGCATAATAATAGGAAGGCATGTTGAATGGTTCACTAATGAGCCGAGGGAGCTGAAGGCAGATTCCATCCAGCAGTAAGGAGTGGCCAGGGTGGAAAAGACAGTAACAGTGACTTTAAAGTAGAAGCAAGGCAACATCTATCCAGGCATGTTTTTCCTTTATTTTAGTACAGATTCTCTTTTGCCTCCTGCACAGTTGTTTTGGTAGGATTCAATCACCTGTTCAGGCTCTCATGCTCCACGTCCAGTGGAGTTTCTGCATGTCCTATGGCTTCAACGAGTGGACTATCCAGAGGCAGAGCAGCAGTGTGTGCATAGCAAGTGCCACACAAGGGCTAGGTAGTGCTCTTCCAAACTCTGACAGCAAATCCAGTGTGTGCCTGGCATACTACCTTGCACACCCATGCAAGCCAGCTGTACAGAACAAGTTCGCTGAATCAGAGCAGAAGGAGCAGAAAAGATTTCATACGTCCTGGTGCCTCCACCATGCTCAGCACCCATTTCACATGCTCTGCATAACTTGGTTGTATGAAGACAGAAGCTCCAAAGGACTGACTGCAGGGAGCTGCTGGGTGCATTGTAGCACCACAGACAAAGCTGGAATCGGGTTCATACACACATGCTCTTCCCATTTATTTGTGATGGAGGGCACAAAATATCATGAAAATTTTCTGCCAGGATTCTTTTCACTAAACTTTCTCATGATTGAGTTCTACAGGCACAGAGGTATTATGTTTGTGAACTGGTCTGTTGACAACACAAGCCATTGCAAACAACACACAACTCCTTTGGAATTTCCTTTGCATGGTTTATGTGGTTATTCCAACAGTCAACAATTTAATTTTAAATTTTAGAATTGCTTTTGACTACAATTTTACTTAGACTGAAATTGCATCAGAAAGTGCTAGGATTATTTCAGACAGAATAAAAAAACTACAGAAGGAAAAACTCTCATATAGAATAAGAACTATTCACATTAATGAATTGTCACTCTTGTTCTGGAAGTTACCTTTGTATTTTCTATCACGTTACTTATCAATCAAGTATAATTCAAGTAAGCATTATCAAAAAAAATAGAAAGCATCTAAGCCAAGCACAGTGCCACATTAGCAGAAGTTTCTGTGCACTTCAGAATGGGCAGCAGCTTAAATATTAGTGTTCCTCATACAAAAATTTATTTTATTTTTTTTACTTTCAGTACAACCATGGGTTTAAGCTGATGTGTATGTGCATATTGAATGGAAGATTATGCAACTGCATATAAAATGCTACTTTATCAAAGATATAAAGCAAGTATTCATTTATATCCAGCTTATATATTCCTCACATTGTTCTAGATTTAGCAAAAGATTAATTGCAACACCAGCATTTTGTTTCATCAGCATAGACTTAGAAAAAAAATCAGAAGTTATAGTAAATGCTTCTGTACTGTAAAATATTTCTACAGCAACTGATGTTAACTCTGTTGTAAGGACGGAGATCTGGAACATTATTGCTTTAATCTCTTTTGTTCAGTGAACTCCCTTGAACTTTAAATTCCTAATGACTTTACAAATATTTAAACACATTGACAACATTAGCCTATATCCTCTCTTATGTGTCAGCATAGAAAGGAGAAGAATAAAAAAATAACACTTTTATCCAAAAACTGATCTTTAGAAAAGCTGGCATCATTTTCCTCCAACACCACAGATTTTTTCTGGTTTTGTTTTATGGTAAAAATCATTGTTTTCTTCTTTGCTTTCATAAGAATTTTTGGAATCGGTTAGTTCATCTCTGAAGCCGGAGATAGACTCTGCATTTTAGGTATTTATCAGCTTAGGGCATATTTTTTCCAGCTAGCTTGCCAGCAGCTTTTGTTCAAGTTCATCAGTGAAATAGGTCACAAGACAGTGAATAATTTCACACATCCAGACCAGGTTCTGTCCTTGCCTTAGGTTTTGCCATTGTCTCACAGATTGGATATAGGAAAGTTTTAGCATTTTTGGCTGAAGTGAAAATGACTTTGTTAAAAAGAGGATTTTTTATTTTTCAAGTGTTCTGGAGGTCTGATTGGACTTGGAACAGAGCCTACTTCATCTTGGAATTCACACTGGTTTTAGCTGGAATTTTCTTCACATTTGTATCAGATAGAATCTTGGGCTTAGGATCTGGGCATTAAAATGTTTGTAAGCCTTCAGGTCATTCACTCCTTTCCAGTGAGTCCTTTGCAAAGCCCTGGCTTTAGTTTCTGTTTTTGTCTTTGAGATAATTTCTTTAAAGCTTATCAGTCAATAAAGTTCTGGATAAATATTTTTTATATAAGATTTATTTTCTCCAGCCTTTTTTTCCTGAATTAAGTCTCTGTTGAACTCACTGTAAACACCTTTATTTACCTTTCCAAGTCTTGAGACATTATATTTTATTTTTTCAGTACAGAATTTATTGGCAAATTATATGTCTGATAAAATTTAACTGAAGTTTTCTGCTTTTGCTTTAAAAGAATGTTCAAGGCACGGATAAACTTGATAACTGGCTTTGGAAGTTTCTATATTTACTGGAATCCTAGAAATAAAGATATAGTTGCTCTCTAATAATCTTCTCATAAAAATAATTGTTAGAGCTAGTTCATATCCTTCTTTGGATCACCTGTAATAGACACACCATTATTATTATTGAATAGTAATAATAGCCTCAGAAATCTATACAAGCCTTAAAAAATTACTTTTTCTAAAATTCATTGAATTCTATATTCCCCTTTTGTAGATCTGTTTTCAGATGAATGCTGACATGCCACAGAGAAAAGTAAGGAAGTTGCAAAAATTTCAGAAATAAATAATTATTGTGAGATTTTCATCTCAGCACCGTGGAATCTTGGAGAAGCAACTTAATTTCTGAAAGTTTAGCAAGGCCAAATCTCTGACTGTTCTGCAGTGCTTTCGTTACGTGCAGCAAGTTCTTGCTCTGATGAAGAAAGGTAAAAAGAAATAAGATATACTATAAATACAAGCACACTTCAGTCTTTTGGAGTTGCAACATAGTGAAACTGGGGTATTGCTGGTTTTACCATGTCTTCACATGATGGCTTGGTGAAACTTAAGTGCAGGTGCTCACTGCCTATGACATCACTGGCAACGTAGAGCCACAAATGCATGGTGGAAGGACAGGGGACAACACATGATCTGAAAGAAGAGATTCGTACTGGATATAAAGGAAAACTTTCAAAACATGATGATGGTCAAGAAGTGGTAGAAGTTGCCCAGAGAGTTTGTGCAGTCCCTGTTTCTGGAAGTTTTCAAGACCTGACCTGCAACTGACAACCCAGCTGGCAAGCCCCTGAGCAACCTGGTTTGACCTCAAAGCTGTCTGTGCTTCGAGAAAAGGGTTGGGCTAGGAAACTTCTGAAGTCCTTTCCAACCCAAATTGGCCTGGGCTCCTACAAAGACTGACCATGAAATTAATTAAGGGTTACCTGGTCCAGTCTGTCCCTTGGAAGGGGGCATGCAAAATGTTGCAAATACAAAATATGTTAGATTCTCTTCTCATGCCACAGAAAAGGGTGATGAGTAGTACATTATCTGATGAGTACTAGCAATACTTATGTACTACTAGTATGTTAATATACAAGTCTCTTGCAACATGGAATATAATGGTTAAAATCAGAGAAAATAGTGCCTTCTGGCACCATTTCCCTTTAGACTGCCCAGATGTCTAGATGCTTCCTTCTTTCACCTCTCTTCACCTCACTGCCACCTCTTCCTTTCCAGCTACAGTCCTTTCCATCACTCCTTGCCCAAAGCAGATTCCTTTCAAGAAAAGAATTCCACTTTTGAATTCTGTTTACTTTCCTCTTATTTCAAATAATTGCAGCATTGTCTTTACTGCCATCAGTGTTCTCCCTTAAGGGAATTTTTCTAGCCTTCACTCCCTCTTTCAAATAGCTTAAGGTTTAATGCAAAAAACCTGTTCATCAGCTTATGTTTCCATCTACAGTTATTTCTAGACAGGGTGTTTAGAAGTCTTATGCCTCACCTTGCAGTTTAAACAGTTGTGGGTTAGGACTCCATGAAATATTCTTAGTGCCACTTCTGCTTTGCCTAGAACTGCCCTCGATCAATCCCCTGAGTTTATTTTCGAAAACCCAAAGCTATGTTTCACTTCTCTGAACCTCTACTGCTACTTCTCTGAAGCTCTACGTGTCAAGATAATCAACTTGACTTATTAAATATATGCTTGTTGCTGGGAATTCTGACTTATGTATCCTATTTTTATTGGACCCTTTATACTTTATTTTCCTGACTTTCTCCAGTCTATTTTTGCAGGTAGACGCTTTAGCAATGCACAAGGATGGAGGTTTCTGTCCAGTGCTTTGCACTAGAATAAAAATAAGCAAAAACTGTGAATGAAGGTGTTATTGGGATTTATTCATTGAGCAATCTAGCAATTCCAGTAGTCTTGCACCATCACCTATTCCTACATTTTCCTATGTCAAATTTCAGTCAGATCTCTGAAATTTTATTTGCTTTCTTCTGCTGTAAACTAGACAAACTAGACTTCAAAGTAGAGTTCAAATAACCCTTAGTAATTTTGTATTTGTTTTCATGGTTCAAGCTTGTCAGTGAATTTGAAGAAACAATATAAACAGTCCCTGTCAAGCATCAAATTAGATCTTCAAACCCTCCTTTTGTCTTTGAGCCTTAGAACAAGCTTAGAGCTTTAGATAGCACAAACCAATAAGATGTCAGGACTATTTTATTTCAGGTATGGATTTCTGATTCATGATTCTGATTGCTTTCAAATAGCACTGAAGAGCCAAATTTGAAAATAATCTGTAATAAACCACCAGTTAGCCTAGATTTTCCTTAAAATCCAGTTTCTACATCTACTGAAAATGCTGACATACTTCTAATATATTAGAGCTGTCCTCAAGCTTTTGAGGTGAAATCTTCACCATCCTTCATGTTTCATGGACTGCTAAACTTGTTGCTATGACTGCCTTGGTTCAGGTTCTTTCCACCTGCAGAGAGAGAAAAACGTCTATATGTGTTTCAGCCCCTCTACATAGCCATGGATGGCTGTCCACCTTTCATATGTGCAGGCCCTCAGAAAGCCAAGGGGACTATTCCTGCTGCTAGCTGGGCATCAGTGTGCAGAGATGTTCTGTCTGAGGATGTGGGAGACCCTAGCTGTCAGCATTACCTCATAGTCCTCTTGCAGCAAGTATACCTAGCCCAGGCTCCAGCACCAGCTCTACTACACCCTATCTCTAACCTTCCCCTCTCCCTCACATGGTATAAACAGATCATCTCCAAACAGACTCCAGACAATCAATCTGGGCAGCAAACTACAGCCCTGACTCTGTGATTTAGAAATCTTTCCTGCCTTCTCCACAATTTATTAGCCACTCACACTAGCATATAGAATTTTAAAGCAAGAAAAGTCTAGAATAGTCATCTTTCTTTCTTCCCCACACAACATGGATCATATCTTTTCACACCACAATTTCTGTATTCAAAATATCTTTACAATTCCTCATATTTGAGAGTCTAGAGATGCTAATATAATAAACCTGCTAAATGTTTCTAATGAGGAGACGGGTAGTCCGCTCTATCTACATTTGACATCTGTAGCTTCCCATTTATATCTTCCTTCTGTCAAACACTTAAAACTCAACTTGTATTAGTGAAGAAGCAGGTTAGAAACTCTATCTGACACCTGCATCATGATCAGCCTGTAGCATGTTTTTATGTCAGCATGAATGTACTCCTTGAAACATAATTTAGTTCAGCCATGAGTATACAATAGAAATGGGAAAGGAGAAAAAGCAATCTCACGTATTTCCAGTAGGATTCCTGTACTACTTGACTGCTGTAGAATGGATAACTTTCAGTCAGTAAAGACACTCCAATATAAAATTGTTCTTAAATAGTACTTTGAATATTGCAGTGAAAATCGACTGGAGGAAAGAAAAAATGGGATGTGATGCTTATTACAGAAATGACTGCTTCAGCACTGCAGAAAAAGACCTGGAGATTCTGACACCTGAGCTCTGACACAGGTTGCTCAGAGAGTCTGTGGAGTCTTGCTCCTTGGAGATCTTCAAAAGCCGTCTGGCCATGGGCCTGGGCACCCTGCTCTGGGTGTCCCTGCTTGAGCAGGGGGTTGGGTCAGATGGCCTTCAACCTCAAGATGGTTGCAACCTCAGTCGTTCTGCAATTCCGTAATTAGTATCAACAATTACACTAAATTACAGTAAATGAATACTGTACTCAGAAAGTGTTTTGGCTAAGAAATTACTTAAAGCTCAGGCACTGAATTGACATGCAATACCTATGATTTATCTACTGCATGGAGATTGATCAAAACAAGAATTGTCTCTCTGGTGACAGAAAAGCAGTCTTTTCTCTGTCTTGTCTCCTTCACTTACTCTGTACTCTGACATCAAAAACAAATGCATTTGGCATCTGCCTCTAGAAGATGACTTGAAAAACATAAAATTCTCCAATTATCAAAATTTATCAGAGGAAATAGGACATTATTCTGGATTATTTATCTGAAATTCATTCAATTCTTTCTGTCCATGCACATCCATGAATCTACCTGGTTTATTGACAGCCAAATGTTTTCTGACCTGTGCCAAACAATGTCAAATAAATTATAACTCCTTTGATGCACTACTTTACCGAAACTGAAGCCAGATGTTTCACAGGTGACCTGACAGAATACCATTACTTCCCAATTACCATAAATAAAAGGCAAAGCTGTCACAGAGAGTGTGCGAAGATATATCATTCCAACATTCCAGAAGCTTTAACCCTTCCTGACCAGTCACAAATTGAATATCTGAAAGATGTTCCTGGCTTCAGTGATTAGAAATAAGGATCTTGACTTTATTACTTTTCACTTTTTTAATATTTAGATGTTTTAAAATAAGGTATCTGTAGGCACTCCAGTCTTTTCAGAAGCTACAGCTGTCAAATGCAGACAGTTAGACAGACCTGCAGCAGCTTTTTGAAGCTATGAAGAATGCAAAATTTTGGCTCAGTGAAGATGTGTAGAATAGTATGGCCATTGCTGCAAAAGTGATGATACAGCAGTCTTTCTCACTACGGATTTTTCCTAATTCAATGTGTTAGTGAGTAAAAGAAAAGCTCTAAGGGTTTGCTCTTTGTATTGCTGTCTGTGGCATAAGATGGGATCTACAAATATTTTCCAAAAAGATAGTTTTGGCTTCAGGTATGGGCTTTACGTGTTAGCATTGTCTATTCCTCAGCTTATCTGAACAAGTAGCAAACACATTGTCGGTAGTGTAGGTGGTCTTAATGGTGGAATAATAATGCACAAAATTAATCCTAGCTCTAATAAAAATCTTGATATATTTTACAAAAATTCAAGTCTCTTATCATGGAAAAAATATTTTCCAGAGACCACCAAATTTCATGGGCTTTAAAATAGACCCAGCATAGCCAAAATATTGAAGGAATATCACACCGTAAGAGACTCTTCAGAGAATTTACACCAAGCCAAAGAGATGCTGCAACTTTTTGAAGTAGGAGTTCTGTATAAATACTCATATAACAAAGACCTGCGCAGTAAAACAATGTAATTCTGTATCGCTCTGGTAATTCAGATGAAGCAGTAAACAAGGAGATTTTGATGTAGATTTCCAAGCAGTACCTGCAGTTACTGTTTAAGAGCCAGATACAATTTGGTGAGCAAAGACAACTAGCTCCATTGATTGCAGCTAGAATACCATCTGTGACAGATGTGTCAGCTAAAATTGTTGAAGTAAACAGTTGTATATGCCCAAAATATAGCTACACCAAGGAAAAGATCCCTCCTCTCTGTGAAGGTGTCAAAGTTTCCAAGGCCAACAAAGTACCTTCCAAGTCTATATTTTCCCATTGGATATCAGCAGAATGGCAACTTTCCAAAGGCCAGGAAGCTAAACAGCAACTGATCCCATGAGTGCCAAGAAAGATTCACTTTTACAGTCCTGTTTCCTGCCAAGGACATACATGGGAGATGAGGCTGCATTTTCATCAGATACATCTTAGAAGAGACAATGCCTTTCTACATGCTAGCTCTAACAGTCACCTGAGGGGAGCTGAACTTCACATCTCCCAGCATTATAATCCAACCTTAGGGTACTGGCTACCTACCCTGGAACTTTTTCTACATTGTATATACAAGCCTTTTGGCACAAGGACTTGGACTTCCCTGTCAGTCATTTCATCTGAGTTTTCAAACTGCAGGGTTACCACGCTGGTAACTTGCTGTTGATCTAGCTGAATGAGTATTTACACATTTTATAGAAAAGTGGAACAGCTTCTGCCAGCTGGATGAGGGTAAGCCACTCAGTATACAGCTGTACCCAACAGTTGAGAAGGCAAAAGATTTGGTTTTAAACCACCAGAGGAAGAAACAGGACCTTTTCCTTCTCAAACACAAGCAAGGGCTCTGGGTAGGTGGTGATACTGGGGAGAAAGGAGAGACACTTCCGCTATCTCTTCTTCCAGGAAAGGATTGTCCAGGCTTCCAGTCTTACACTGGAAAGGAGAAAGAGCACAAAGGTGAACTCTGAGCAAATGTAGGCACTCAGTTTTCATAGGGAGGGGAGGGGAGACTTTTGAATTCATGCCTATCCTCAGCTTTTTCTACCATCTATTTTAGACATCTTCCCATTTGCTGTGCTTCCTTTTGGCAAATTTATGCTGGAGCATTTTCTGTCCTGCTATAATTTTTAGGATACCTGGGTGACTAAATGCATTGCAGTAACATACAGTGTACACATATCTAGGTATCTAGGCACAGTTTTAGTGACTTTAGCCCTGTACTTTTCTGTAGTCTTCCCTTACTAATTCTTACTCTGACTGACGAGTAGGTCTGCCTTTCCATGGATAAACATACCCATTTTCTACACTAAGCTTTTAATAAGTAACTAAAAATAACTGTTTTTGTTTTAGCAAGAAGACATCATAGAGCTACAGCATCAAAATTTCCGAGTCCCATAATTCTTGTTCTGAATCATAAAGTGAGCAGCCATAAACTGACATGACATTCTGCTCCCTAGAAACACACAGGCATGAGCTTCAATGTAGACATGACTGTCCTTGAAAAAAACACCCTCAAAGTCTGTGGAACAACAACATCCACTGCCCTCATACTCCATTAAAAAAAAAATAGCTAAATCATTTATCTACAGGAAAAGAATTCTACCTGCATCCACCTCCAATGAGACCCATTAGCTACAGAAGACAATTCACACATAGACAGAAGTACTTTTTTACCAGATGCATCAGGTATTGTTCATGAAATATGAGACTCCTGTACGACTTGCTAGCAATGAAGGAACAAGAATAGTCCAAGATTACTTGCAATTAACCAGATATAAACCATAACAGGCATAGCAATAACAAAAACTCTTCATTTTCAGTCCAAATGCTGTATTAGAGTCACACACATCTTCAGCTTTTCAGTCACCAGAGGGGGACAAAGAACCATAATGCTGAAGACTTGCTTATGTTTTAATTTCCATAAATTCACAGAACTTTCACTTCACTGTCTTGCCCTTGTCAAATTCTGGCTCATATTCCTGCTCCATGTATTTCTCTCATCTTTTCTGGCTTTGTAAATAATTTTTTTTAAAACTACTTCAAGTTACATGGCTATGTACTAATTTTCAGGAATGCACAAAGACAACTTAATTAAATCTTCAGAAAGAATAAGAGCTTGAGGTTTCCCCATATTGTTCCTACTAACAACATACCACACTTGTGATGATTTTGTCTTTCTAGATGGAAACATTACTATCCAATTGATCACACAACTTACATAAGGCTTCTTACTATAGTCACTAATGTTTCCTGAAAGTTTCAAGTATTGCCAAAAAAAGACATCTTGATGCTGTATGCTAGCACCACGAGGCAGATTGCACAATGCTCCATTAGTACCTCCTTGCAGAGGTCCTTGACTTCCTGTCATTCTCATGCCATCTTTTTCCAGGGAATGAAGTATACAGACAGAACAATTGCTGTGCTTCTAAAAGACAGAGGGGATGACTCTGTCCAACTAAGTAACCAAGTTTTCCTTTTCTTCGTGAGCAGGAAAGGACCATGAGCAGGAAAGGACA
Organism: Penelope pileata; assembly: GCA_013396635.1. Lineage (NCBI taxonomy): Eukaryota > Metazoa > Chordata > Aves > Galliformes > Cracidae > Penelope > Penelope pileata. The sequence continues at coordinate 1,305,130 of WBMW01003636.1, read as the reverse complement.
AGGACAACAACCTACAGTTTCTTATAGGAAAGACTAGGGAAAGTGCTTCTGAAATAAACAAACAAACATAAATAAATAAAAATAAAAATCTATTTTACTGTAGATTAAAGCCTGCTTTATCATGCTTTGTATCATGCACACATCACTTGAGAAGAACAGCTGTCAAGCAGTCTCTCTATTAATATCAGAAGGAAGAAAAATATAATTATCACACCACATACTTTCTTCAGACATATATCACCTCTACTGCATAGCCTGGTATTTAGGAAAATGCATCATGAATCTTTTGTTATCTCTTATTTGTATGCCATCAACTAAAGTACGTGTATTAAATTCTCAGTATTTTTCAGACTCTCAAAGATGCAACTTCATGCCTAACAACTTCATAAAATATATTAGATATTTTCATTTCTTTTAAATTTAAACCAGAAGCCTGGCTTCAGTGGATATTTCAACTGTTTTTCTTAAATCTCTCCAAGCTTGTGACATTTGTAACTGTTCAGATGTTAACCCAAACCATTCACCCATTCACCTTGGTAACAGCATACTTTTGGTTTTTATGTACTGGGCTGGACATCAAAGACATGTTTTTATTGCTGCGATTTTACTAGCCAAGTTTGGATTCATAACAGATCCTATTCAGCGACAGCTGAATTGTATAGACAGTTCTTCTTTGGGATAAAAACAGGTGAACTGTGATCATTCACTTCCTAAATTGAAATCTTCCCTCCATCTTTATTTGCTTCCCCCCACTCAAATTCTGGCTAAATTGGGAAGCTCTCTGGAAATAAACACTTTATTTGTTGTGCATCTTACCATAGAAAGCCTTAGTGTTTCATGTTCCTGCAAGGAGACCAATGCATACACACGCACATACACCACACCGAACTGTATCTTCCCAGGGGAGATACTCAGGAGTTCCACGGCTACCTTATCCCAAAGAAACATAGCTAATGACAGATGCATTGAACAATTCTTTTTTTTTTTTTTTTTTTTTTTTTTTATGAAAGAATCGGATACCTTTAGCACCTTGTGTTAAATTTTCTGGCCAATCCAGTTCCTAAAGAGCTTCTGGGGATTAATTTATATAGCTTCAACTTGTTAGTTATGACACTTACCCAAACCATCATCTCCTCCTTTATTCCTTCCAGAAAAGGCCAGCTGGTAAAATAATGGCTTCTCCCTCAATTTAGTCAAGTCCTCTTTCCCTGAAATCCACACTTGTAAGGTCCCAACACTCATGTGTTTAAATGTTTGTGCTAGTCATATTACCTTACAAGGACTCAGTATGTTACCTGACTTATACAGCAACTTCAAAAAACACTTGTTTTAATATAATAAAGAGCTCTAGATGACCGGGCAAAAAGGAAGCTGACACACAAGATATTTGGCAATAGATACTAAGCTGCATGTTAGCAGGCAGTGTTCATTGCTATCTTTGTTTAAGAATACAGTTCTAATAAACAAGTAAGGGTACCAGATGTTTCAGTAGATGTTATCAACTAGTTTTTATGGTGAAGATTATTTCCATCTTATTTCTGAGAAAAAGAAATAAACTCAGGATGCTGTCAAATGATAGTTTAATACTAATGATATCTTATGCTTATATGGTATCTACCATTCCAGAGCAATATACAAATGATATTCATAAAATATCTCTTGTCCATCTCTCCAGTGCCTCTCAGCTGAAGGTTGTGATCTGAGCATGAATTGGCAAAGACCACGCCAGAAATAAGCATGGGCAGGAGAAATTTGCCCAAAAATTCATAGAATTAGGATACAGTATCTCTTATGGAAACAAAAACAAGAATTAGACCATTATGGGATCATTAAACTCATCATATGACAAAGTACTTTGGTCATGTCAAAGAAAACTTCAGTTTTACTGAAAGCTTCTTAGAACTTAATTATCACCCTCTGAAAGATGAAAGAACAAATTCAGGCAGGTTGCAAGAATAAGTTGCCAAAGAATATCCGTAAGCCAAATATATACTATGCTTTCCAAGTTAAAGGCAGGATACTAATATACTTGAGAAGGTTGGCCATTATTATATATCTGCTTTTACTTGCATACATGTTCAGTGCAGCACACACAATTGAGACCACACTCCCTTCTCAGATTGCTATACCCAATTACAATGTACACCAACATGCTATAGAGCCTGCTCTGAAGTCTGTGATGGAAACTCACACAGAAATACCTCTTCCAGAATTTGGGTCTATCATTTGGTTGTATAAAAGGAAGAAGGAGACCTATGCTCTCCCAGGTTGAGCATTTCAACATCAGCTTACTTTGTCATTGTTTTGGTGATTCAAGCCAGATCTAGGTTGTTTGCGGCACAGCAGTAATTTTCCAAAGGATTGAAGAAATTCTTTTTATTTTTTCCAAGTTTCTCATTAGCAGGTTAAATAAAAACTATGTTCTTCTTTCACTCAGTGTTGTGCAAGGTACAGTCTCATACTGTGGACATCTAATTCCTTCAGGAGTCTGGCAAACTATTAAGAAGGTGTATGTTACACCTCCCCTCTCAGTTTTCCACTTCACAGATAAGTAGCTTAATCACTGCCTATTCTGGATGATTGTAACATTTTCATGTGAAGGTACATATAGTACACAACCATTGCAACTGCATTGTAATATGATGAAAAATTAGGACAGTCCCAGACACTAGCAAACGTCTAAATTGAAAAGGTTTAAGTACAATATTCCTTTAATTTTGTTTCAAACCTGACTTTTCCCCCTTTCACCCATAAGTAATTTTCCCAATGCAGTATTCTTCCCACTAGCCATCAGGCTCTGGGAAAGTATTTGAGAAAGAGAGGTGATAAGGGAAGAATGATTTGAGAATAAAATGTCTGCAGCAGAGAGAAACGTAACTGTGCTTCAATGTGTACACTAGCTTGGGCTTTGAAGCAAACTCATTAGAGCAGGTTGGCAGTCCAAATGACAAGTGAGGGAACTCCCCACAGCAACATTTCTCATGGTTAGAAACAGGGCAGCAGGTTAACCCGTTACTGAAGGATTAGCTGTTCATCAGTTATGTGCTGACATGTCTGAAAAACATTTGGCCCCTCTGTCGATGATTCACTTTAATTCTGCCAGCCCTTTATAACCCTGAAAACGCCTAAGATTTCTGTCCTCTTAGAGATCTTCAGACAGACCTAACAGATGGTTTGGGAAGTACTGTGGCATTAATTTCTTTATGGAATTAGCTGTAGGTTTTGGTAGAACATCAGCCTGAAAAGAAAATTTTCTCTCAATTTGTTATACTGAAATCTGCTCTGAGATATCAATTCTGAAAGAAGACATCAGAATTGTCATGAACTAATCCACGTGAGGAGGAATTCAACTAGTTGTATGCTGAAAAAAAAAAAAAAAGGAATACTGGATTCTCTCTGATCTAAAGTGATAACAAGAATTAATGAAGATTAAAGATCTCATTTCTCCACATCTATCCCATTAAGAAAAAAGGTAGATAAGAAAGGGATACTACAGTAGACTGCTTTGACTGGTTCTGAATAGCTAGTGCTGGAGATCATTTTCTCTTCTTGTATTTTCCCTGTCTAGTTTTACTTATCCACTTGCTTGCTTTTTGCTTCTTGGTTGGGGTTTTCTCATTTGATTGGCTGGTTGCTTGATTGGTTGGTTTAGGGCTTCTTTTTTGTTTTGTAGACTTCCTTTAAGGGTGAAATATGAGATAAAATATGGGAAATATGAATCAAATTATGACCTTTACCAAAAGTTAACTTCTATAAAGATTACAAAACAGCCAGTATTGTGAAAGCCACAGGCTGCTAATTCTTGTTTATGAGGAGCTGGAACCTTCACAGATCTCTCTGCTGAAACAGTCTGGAGGAGATCAGACCAGAATTCAAACTGGTTAAGGAATTTCTCCATTACACCAGCTTTTTAATCATCCATTCAAATTCCCTTTCCCTCACATCCTGAAAAATTCTCTTGCATTTTTGCACATAGTCTGCAAATCTGACCAGCATGGCAGCCAGTGATCTTGCTCAGAACTGATCACTTTCTATCTGTTTTCGACCAACACACTTGCAAGAGTTCTTCATTCTGCTTATTGTTATCAGACAAATAAAAGCTGTAATGCAAGACAGGTAGCTGAGACTCATCCTGTTATTGCTTTAGAAGCGTGAACAAGGTTTCCTGGCAAGCTTAGACTTACTAGCTATTTTCTTCTAATACTATCTTCAGTTTCCCTGTGTACTGATTCACCAACTCAACTAAAACGCATACATATTCTAATCTCTATGTACTATGGTTACTGGAACATTGACTAGTTTTTCTGGAAGGGCAAAATCATATTATTTTCCGGTGTGCTTTTACTCATCTCAGGATGCAAGACTCTTTTTCATAAGAAACCTGTGATACATTTATTTCCGTATATTCCCTCCTAGAGTAACTCTCTTTCCAAGGATATAAACTAAAGAAAATGGTGCAATAATCAACTTTCTAAAATATGTGCTTCTGCATCAGAAAAACCTACTTTTGTTATACATGCCCTTAGCAAAGTCTCCCTTTATTATTGATGACAGGAGATGGTATTTCTAACTATATCTATATGAATTTAATATTAGGACTCAGGTTTACAGCTATTTCCATCCCCAAAGTTCTTTTATTGAATTATAGAACACCAATGATTTCCATCACAATGATGGAAAGTAAGCAAAGGCAATAAGCTACCTATTGCTCTTGGCTGACTCCTGTGTACTGCACAACACCTTAACAGAGTATTGAAAGATGAGAGTCCTTCATCGTTGCTATAGATTTGAAGTAAACACCTGGATAGTAAATAGAATAGTTATTTTTCTTAGATCTTCATAATCAACACTATTCTTTTTAAAACACTAGTACCTGTACAACGTCATTTTCTTCATGAAGATACCCTCCAGTAGGCTAAAGTAGCATTGACTTGAAAAGAGTACTATAAAATAACTACTTCAGAAACAGGGATATGGATCCATGGTTGTGTGAGAAATCTAAGTCTCTGCTGATGATCACAAGTACTTGCAGAAGCAAAATATATACACAGCTTATGTCTCATTTTCCAAAAGAAATGAGGGGACATTCACTGTGATTAGGAGGCAGGGGAAAGTAGAAGTATATGAAAGCTTGTGAAACGGAAATGTTTTTCCCTCAGTAAATGTATGAGCAGAATGCCCAAATACAGAAAACAAAAGACTGGGATTCAAATCCATATTAAATGGATAAGCATGAACCCTCAATGAAGCAATTCTTAAGACTAACAAGTAATTCCAAAAAGGATAAAAGTGTCTGGATGTTTGGGGTTTTTTTTGTAGTTTCCAACCGTCATCTTCCTGCCCTTAGCCAGTGCCCAACCATCTTTAACTATTTGCATTAAGATAGATTCCTCACAATTTGCATTATAGTACTTCTACCCACTGTTAATTTCTTGTATTTCTACTTTAGGCAACTAGGACTTGCTGACAGCAGAAACTGTTGTACCTCTGCTGTGAACTTGAAGATGCTGGTAGAATTTGGGCTTCCTCTCTTCCTTCTACTTGGCCAACTTCAAGAGATGAACTACTCTTATTATTTCCTGCTAATAAGTAGTCTTTTCTTTCTTCTCCCTCAGGTTCACTAGCAGGGGGACCTCCAAGTGACTTATAAAGGTTGAAGGAGTTACTTACACAAGTGCTATATCCTTTATTCTTCCCATTAGGAGTTTTCCTGTGAGTAGTGTATGGTTTGTCTAACATATTTTTACTCAACAAGAAGTCAGAGCGTTTGGCACTTTTAAGGGGTGGAAATTTCACTGGATTCCCATAGTACTGAGGTCAGATATAGACTAAATTTAAAAATTATGTCGTCAGTAGTACAGATTTCAGATTTATGCAATCCTGTGCTACTGTGGACACTACGTTCCATGTATCAAAGCATGTAGCTACATATAAAAAGGGGAGGTCTTGAGCTGACACTCAAGAATGTCATGAATGACCCCGTTTTATATGCAAAATACATTGCTTTTTCAGATTCACTTATTTTTATGGCATGTGTTTCATTATTCCTCCTACACACTCTATGCCTCTGGAAAACCCAACACTACATCTTTTTTATCCAGGTCTCAGATTATTTCTGGACATTGTTATTTCTGCACAGAACTTGATTCTCCGTATTACACTTCTTGCTCTTTCACTCTCACAAACTGTACACTACGCTGGCCATATCAAGTTGCATAGAATTGTCTAGTGGCTTGGGTTTGATTTGGTTCGTTTCCTCTTCCTCCTGCACCCATGGATATGCTGAGAATTTTTTGTTTCCTTTGTGACTGGATCGGAAAATGGCTATATACTACAGCTTCTTTTTAACCTCAGATTTCTGGGGCTTTCCAAAAGGTATTTCAAAATCCACTTTGCATCTTAACTCTAAAAATAAACCTCTTCATCTTAAGTTTCCTAGAAATCAGCTTTACATGTCCAGGCCAGTGCTTATGCTAAGCCTTCTCCTTTTTCTGTATTTTGTTGGTAGGAAGAAAATAAACAGAAAGAATTCATCTTAAAATGATCTGCTGTAATTCATCAATGTAGTCTTTTCTGGAAGGCCTCAGTCATGAAAATCATAAACTTCCATATGCTAAACATCACCAAATGCTAGCCCTGAAGCTCTAAAGAATCATGGAAACAGTTCTTCAGTGCATTTCCCATTATTGATCCATATGAATTTTTGTGCTCCCAATTTTACATAATTCTCAGGTTGAAATGAACTGAGAGCATGCAATATGAAACACAGCCAAACATTCTGCTTTCCATAATTCCATCTTAAAACCATACATTACCCAGACTTTTCTCAAAGCAGCATTCACAAAAGACATGCAAGCATTGACCAACCCAAGCTGCATTCCAAATTTGTAATATGTTTTTGGTTTCATTGTAAGCATGTTGCATAACTTTGGTTTTCTATATTAAAATGATGTATGTAATCTTCTGAAGGGTTTGAATAGGGAAAAAGCAAAACAAACTCCACTAAGTCCACTACTTTACTCCTAATCCTGAACTCACACTGGCTCCATAGATCAATTTGTATACTGGGGAAGAGTTTTTGAGAAATCTTCAGCTGACCTGTCAGGTTTTTCAACAGACATTGCACATCTCCTCCAGAACAAATGAGCTTCTAACACTATTCACATAATTACCTACCTCAGAAGTAGTTCTACCTACTCGTATCATTATAGCTCTGAGACCACGGCTACCCAAGAATTTGTGCAGAAAAGGTCCACTGAGATGGCATCTTCCTAGTGGACTGTGGGCTAAGGCCCTCTTAAAAGAAATTCTGATACCCAAACCATATGGATGTTGAAAGATCTGAATCACCTTCTGTTTCAGAGATTTATAACTAAAAGGTCATTAGAGAGGCTGTTCCTTTCCTATAGTTTCAGCTAAGCTACTTAACAGCTTGCAGCTGTACCTGCAAGAATCCTAAAGATCTGGGAGCTACTTTGACTATCTTGGCTGTATCTGCTCTTTGCAAGACTTAGAAAACACATTAAAGAGGATTGAGAGTATTGGTTAAGGGACTCTACTTATCCATGTTTACCAGCATCTCTACATTTCTGAGAGAAAAGTGGTTTGCTTGATCTCCTAGTTTTAACCTACTTATTTAATTTTTCACTGGAAAGTTTGGAGAAGGTCTCATAGAAAGCTAAAACTAACCTGAGGCTGTTTAAGAAGCTAATATATCTCAGCTCTTAGTTATAACCTTCCATGAAATTGTAGTGCTGGACTATGATATATTTTCTGGCTCATAAAAGTGAGTTTAAGATTAGGGTTTTCAGATTAAATTATGGGGACACCTTTGCTACTTTATTTCCTGGAAAAGGTGAGTGTGAGTACTGATCTCCACTAAAGCCATGAACAATTACCGCTTGTGAATTTTGAATTAGAATGTCCAAGGCTCTAGCTACAGCTTTAAGAAAGTGACTACTGGCATTTGAAGAGGGAGAAGGAAGAGACAGAGAGTGCTGATGCAGGTGGACCACAGAGGACCAGGTACGCTACAGGTGGCATTGTGTAACACAGTCCTCACCCTTACCTAGTGGCTTGCGAAGCTTTGAATGCGTTCAGGAGCTGCTGCCTCTCAAGAAGGATGGTATTGGCAATCCTCACCCAGAGGTGAGTTTAGGGTTTTTGCTAGGAGGTAGCTGTCTAATTCTCTGTCCTGTGTAGCTGCCGTGTATTTACTGACACATTATTCAGCTAGGCTTTGCTGCAGTTCTCACTTCTGTAGAATGTAAGTTGAACTCTTCTGGTGGAAAAGTGATGCTATGGTGTCTGAGTGAAATTCACCCCAGTGTTTTTCTACTGATAAGTGGTGTTATAGGAGTGTGAAGTGGAGTTAGATATGACTCTTAGATATCTCTTCAGAACTGTAGAGGTGTTTGGGTTGGATATGTCTAGCTGTCTATTAGCTTTGCAGTATTTATTTGAGACAGAGTTAATGACTCAAAGTTTTAAAACAAATTTTAAAGGAGGAAATTTGACTAAGACAAATAAGCAAATGTATTTAAAACTCCCAGAGTAAAGGTATTAAGGAGAAAAAACTGCTGAGAAGGAAGTCATTCTCCCAGCTGTGTATTCTCATGTCAGGTGAATTCACACTCTGGTTTGACTTTAAGTGACCATAAAACATCTTTAACATAAACAGTGCATTTAGCAAAGACAGAATTGGCCTCATTAGAAGTGCAGTAGTTTCTCACACCTCATCTCATCTCAGGGGATGACTGCTAACTTTTTGTAGTGGAAGTGCTGCAGACACATTCCAACTCTCTGATGTCATCAGCAACAGTACCAAGAGCTTTGCTGTTGTATGCCACTGCTAATTTGCCAGGGTTTGTAAGATAGGAAGATATTTCAGCAATTATGAATTATTCTCCTCTAAAGAAAATCCTTTTGTACTTTGCTGTCAGGATTCTGTGGAAAGTGGGTTTTTTAATTCTCTTGCCAAGCATTATGCTGACTTTACTTCAGAGTTTTAGGGGCAGGGACACTATGCCTGTGTAGCTAAGGAGAATTTAGGTTAGAAGGTTTAGCATTTTTTCTCAAGTTTCCTCTAAGAAATGACTTCTTCAGTGATTCCCACAAAACTGCAGACCAAGCTGTGTTCTGTTCTCTGCATGCACACTGAGACTAAGCACTTTCAGATTTTTTACTGCTCTGTTATATAGACACAATACTTTCATATGTAAATTTACTTTATATTTTAATGATTCCTGTCAGTTCTCAACTGGTTACTTAAAAGTTTTTTTGCTGAAGAAGGCCTCCCTGCCTTGGTCTTCAGAGCTCTGGTTGTTCAAAGATTTCTCTAGACACTATCTTCTTTTCTACTTATAACAGGATCAGGTGTCTTGTGACCTTCCAAGTTGTTCCTAAACAAACATCAGTCCACATGGCCCAAGCTGTTGAATACCTCACTGCCTTTTTTCTCTTTATGCTGTGTTAGACTTGTGAGAACTTCCAGTTTTCTTTTAGTATTTTGTTGTTTCCTATAAATTGCAGACATTTCAAAGGATTAGAATGAAATGAAGTATATTGTTCTCAGAGGTTTTTTTCTTCCTCAATTCATTATTTTACACTTTTAGTATTTAACAAGCCAGGTTAAAAAGGCGGTGAGAGAACAAACAAAACTCTCAGAACCTGAGAAAAAATGTAATTGAGACAGGATCAACTTTCAACATTTCAATCATTTTTAATCTCAGATTCAAGACAAAAACAACCTGAATCCCCTGACTTCAACCTTCAGACTCTGCACATCCGAGCCATGTTTTTCTAGAGGGCTCCAGTTCTTCAGAGGTGTGTTCCAGCAGGTCAAACCTTAGTTGATCCATTGATAGGTTTCCAGTAAGCATATGTTGTCTGAGCAAAAACACTGAAGGGTACCTTGATATTGAAGTTGACGTACAGTTTGTCTCAGGCACCATGGAATATCTCACTTTATTTTTAAAAGAGAATAAAGAGAGGAAAAGCAGTAAGTCTATTGGGGTTGGTCTTAGCCTGTTTGAATTCCAATTAACAGAAATTCTTATGCATTATAAATGCTTCCTTTGCCATGAGCACTCCTTATGCCTGTTCAAACGTGCAGTCTCACGGCAGAAGGAAGAGTCAATCTCAAGCACTTCATGGTTAGGAAGAGGCAAGAAACAGGGTGCATGTACCAGGAGCATCCCCCTGTCCTGGGACACTAACTCCTCCTGACTCATTCATGGCAGGAGAGAAGGGCAAATAGGAATTGGAAGTGTCAGAAAGAGGAGAGAGGCCTGTGGGGTTGGGAAGGAGTCTGAGGAGTGGCTCCCCTCCCTGGGGAGTGGTTGACCTGAATTTGTAAGATGCTAAGCCCTAGGCTTTTTGAGTCTGAAAGTTAGTTTATTGTACCTGTAACCCAAATAAAACAAACCGAATGCTGCAGGAGCCGACTTGCCCCTTTTTTCACTGCCAGCTTTCTGCTTGGCAAAAGATCTCACCTGCAGGCTTTGAGGGTGCCCTGGAAAGATCATAGAGAGTGGTTTGGATGCTGTAATGCCAAAATCCATTCTGTGAACTCAGAAGAGCCCCAAATTTACCCTGTTGTAGGATTCTGGAGGATAGCCCCTTGCTATGTGAGGAGGAACAAATGCTTAAAAAGCAGCCCAGCTTCAACAGCAAGGTCCTTAGGACACAAGGATCACTGATGATTCAAACCTCACATTTTATTTCAGCTGTTACTTTTCCCTCGTTTTCTGAGACTCCAGTCTCTACTGGCTAGAAATAAAAATAAACTTCTTTGGTTCAGAAAAAATTGATGACATTCCTGTAGAACACAGGTTGGTTGAAAGAAACACTATCAAGTCCAAGAAATAAACAGGAAAGTATTATTAAGAGAAAAATAATCTGTAAGAGAAACAGATCTAATGTTTAACAGCTCTGCTTTACCACTGGCAGAATTCCTGTGGTGGTATATGGAAACCCTCTGGGACTCTCAATTTTTAGGAGATAATCCATTCTGAATGTTAAAATACTGCTTTATCCTCTGCACGTCACCTTTTGAACTACTCAGACTTTTATTAATTGACCTCGAGAATAACTCTGGCCCAGATTGTCTGACATACAAAGCTGCCTGAATCCCAACCATAAAATAAAAACTTGGGGTTCTGGTTTAAATTTTTGTTTTATTATAAATTCATCTTGGAGGTCTTACTTTTAAATTAAAAAAAAAAAAGAGAGAGAGAGAGAATTGGTATCTTTGTATTGTGAATATTTTGTTACTCTTAATTGTAATATTGCACATTGTATTGTGTATTTCCTTGGTCACATAATTACCATGTATTCAGACTGCATTCAGCACATAAAAAGCAAAGAAAAAACTAGACATTTTAAACACTATGAATTGTTATTAACTACAGAAGTTCTTTTATAGACAAGGAAAAACAAATTATTTGCTCTCAAACTTGCCTTTTAGTAGTAAGATTTGCACAATGGGCAGACTTAAGCAGGGGTACTTCTTGACATAACTCTCTTAAATTCCCTTAGCATAAATGAAAGATTATGAAGCTTCACTTCAAGTAACTTGTGTAAGCACACAATCTTTCACAGGAGGCAGACTGTAAAATTGTTGTCAATACTTATGAAAGCCACTACCCTATTAAAAGAATTTATCAAGTTCCTAGAACTTGCCAGGGAAAGACAAATTGTACAATTCCCTCCCCTCCTAGAAAATTGAGGTATACTACTGTCAGTTAAGCTAATTATTTAAAGCCAGAGAGTAAAATCAAGGCAGATAACTTCTGTATATATTTGTAGTCAACATTTGCATAGGTGAAGTCATTTACACTTCTAACACAAATATGAACCCAATCTGGGCTAAATACTCTACAAAGAAGAAAAGAAACCATGTCTCAGTGAACTTGAGAAAGAAAGGACAAGAAGATAAAGAATGAAGGATAACCCCAATAACCTTTATATTTTTGGTTCATAACTCAGTTTTCATCCAGCATCCAGTTTTCAGATTCACCTCCAAACTACTTATTTATTTCCTTTTGACTCTTCAAAATCTACCTTCCAGAAGGCATGCAAATAAATTGGAAGGACATGATGACACCACAGAACATGGAGACCAGCTGAGGGTTTGTTTCCACCAGAGTAAGTCATGATTGAACAGGACTGGTCAGGCGGTGGGAGAGATGCAATATAGAGCTGGTCAGGAGCACTAAGCTGCTCAACACCCGTTATTCTGCAACCTATTATTACCATCTGTTTTCCATCTTGTAGATGATAAACAAAACATAACATGAAAAATATAGGCTGGATGATGCTATTGCTAAACCTTTGTTACATTTAGATTTCCAGAGTTCACATCTTCGCCTGCAGCGTTTTGGGTGACTGTCTTCTAAACTACCATCAAAACACTTCTTATGACCCTGCTTCCTCTTCTTGTTTTTCTTCTGAACTCACTGGAGGAATAGGCTACTACTACACAGAAAAGCAGAAGTGTGATACTGTCAAGACTGTAATGTACATAGTAGAATGAACGCACATGATCAACAAGTGACCTTGAAGAGGTTTCATAAAGGTGCCAGTTTACACTTTTCTCTGATGGTTGGAGACTGGTTAGTAACTGTGATATCTGACTGAAGGCTGATGTGAAAAATCAAGGATATTCATAATGGCCAACTGTCAACAACATAGATTTCTATATATTTATGTAGCCCTTGTAGGTACTGTAAGAAAGTTCCAGCAATCTCAGAGAATGAACAAATGATAGTGATGGACTGAACCTTACCCTTCAAGACTGATCTAGAATTAAGGCATTTAACCTGGAAGTCTGCAGCAGGTCTGATATTAAGAGGAGAGAGAGAAGAAGGTCTATTTGATTTGTCTCTAATCCCACACAGAAAGTGTCAGAGAGATAGAGGAGTCCGGTTCTTGTTTGGGAGAGAGCTCTTACCTGATGCATTCCTAAAAGGACAAGGAAATTCAGCTAATTCTGTCCTGCCTGGCAGAAGATTTTGGAGTGTGAGAAGAAGTAAGGAGGTTACAAAGAAAAGGCATTTTCTCAATTTAATGATAATCAAGTGCACATTACTACAGTGCCTGTGAAGTGCAAAGCTGCTTGCTGCAGAGCACGTTGATTCTTATAACTATTTCTTGGGCTATATGTTAGAGTGTTTCTTTTAGGATGCTGACACTATCTGAGCCTTGGCTTCTACTCTGTGACTTGCACATTTATGTGCATGCACTGCAGCATGTCCACCCATTCATGCTGCAGTCGAACTGCTAACCTGTCAAACAGGAAGCTATCTGATTTCTACTCCTGAATATTTTTGAATTTCTCATTTAGAGGGTTGCATTTTGATTGATTGTGCAAGGCACTACACAGGCAGTAGCCTCATTCTGTTGAGCTGTGGACTTCTCCAGCTCCAGCTGGGTTGGTGCTTCATCAAAATTTTAGTTACATTGATATTAATAACACTCCAACAGAAGGCTATACCATGAGAGGCACAGAAAAGAAATGTCCTTCTTTCTAAGGACACAGTTGCCCATTTCACCTAGATATAGAGAAATCCTGCATGCTACTGAAAGAGGAAAATCTTCCTATGTAGAGGAATCACATTAGAAGCTCATGGGACAAACTGAGAAGCTATCTACTATGGTAAGTGAATATGGATTTATAGCAATGACAGGCAGTATGTTTGATTACCAATGCCAGCGACAACTAAGTTGGATGATCTTTTGAAGTATTAAGTGAAAGAGAAACTCTGTTAAACATGCACTATGATCTGGTCAAAATACAGATCTTGAGAAAAGTTAGTAGGAATCTTTTGAAAAGTAAAAGTCAACAAAGTTTCCTCTTCCAGACAGAGAACTGAGCTACTGATTCAGAACAAATATTCTCAGAGAAACAAAGCAAAATGACTCCATGAACTTCTGATCTGAGCTCAAATCTTCAGTGACATGAGCATTCAAATTAGTGATCTTTGCTATGGAGTTGTTAATATATACAAGAACTTAATCTACTTATAACTTAATATATTGATATTGTGCAATAAGGACTTGATGCATCAGCTTTTGATAGCAACCTAAATATTTCATTTCATCTCATTTTGGCTGGGCCTTGTATCAGGCCCAGAAAAATTCAGACATGAGGTTCCTTATATCATCTATTTTCCAATCATCATAATATTACATCTTACTGTGAGTTATTTCCTTTTTTTTTTTTCTTTCAGGTTGGGACTAGTTACTGGACATATTGTGATTTAAAAAAAAAACCCACAAAGTATTATTCCGCATTACTGAATTTGTTGAACACTTTAATGTGAGCTGAGCAACTACATCTCAAAGAGAAAAGACTTTTTGTCTTTCACTTAGAAGTTCAAAGTATGTAGAGGGATTTTAAACTTCTATACACCTTGTCAAATGCTAAATCAAATGGAATAACCGTATGTATACATACTTTACAGCCCTCAACATCCTTCTGATCTCTTTCAGGATAAAGCCAAAAAGCAAACAAAAGTTCCTTTCTTATCAGAGACACTTTCTAGTTTGAAGAGTTTCGACAATGAATTCTTTTAAACACCTGTCTCCATCCTTCTGTAGTTATTTGTACCTTGAAGGTAAAAACATGGTGGTTGAAATTTTCTGAGCAAACAACAAAACATTAGAGGACTGCAAATCCTTTTGTAAGATCTTATAGGTTTAGGAAGTTGGAGAGAAATATAACATATTATAGAATCATAGAATAGTCTAGGTTGGAAGGGGCCTCAGTGATCATCTTGTTCCAACCCCCCTGCCATGGGCAAGGACACCTCCCACTAGACCAGGTTGCCCAAAGCCCCATCCAGCCTGGCCTTGAACACTTTCAGGGAGGGGGTATCCACAACTTCTCTGGGCAACCTCTTCCAGTGTCTCACCACCCTCACAGTGGAGAATTTCCTCCTTATATCTAGTCTAAATCTACCCTCTTCCAGTTTATAGCCATTACCCCTTGTCCTGTCGTGACCTGTCCCTGTAAAAAGTCCCTCCCCAGCTTTCCTGTAGGCTCCTTCAGGTACTGAAAGGCTGCTATAAGGTCCCCCCGCAGCCTTCTCTTCTCCAGACTGAACAGCCCCAACTCTCTCAGCCTGTCCTCATAGGGTCCTCAGAGGGCTCCAGCCCTCTGATCATCTTTGTGGCCCTCCTCTGGACCCGCTCCAACAGCTCAGCATCCTTCTTGTGTTGGAGGCCCCAGAACTGGACACAATACTCCAGGTGAGGTCTCATGAGAGCAGAGTAGAGGGGCACAATCACCTCCCTTGACCTGCTGGCCACGCTTCTCTTGATGCAGCCCAGGATGCAGTTGGCCTTCTGGGCTGCAAGCGCACACTGACGGTTCATGTTGAGTTTCTCATCAACAGACACTCCCAAATCCTCAGGATTACTCTCAAGCCATTCTCCACCCAGCCTGTATTGGTGCTTGGGATTGCCCCAACCCAGGTGCAGGACCTTGCACTTGGTTTTGTTGAACTTCATGAGGTTGGCATGGGCCCACCTCTCAAGCCTGTCCAGGTCCCTCTGGATGGCATCCCTTCCCTCTGGCGTGTCGACTGCACCACACAGCTTGGCATTATCGCAAACTTGTTAAACAGTACCGGTCCCAGTAGTGATTCCTGAGGAACACCACTCATCAACATTCTCCTTTCCTCAGCCACAGGACCATTTTAAGCCTGTAAAACATATATATTAGTTTAAGCAGTCTATATTTTCCTGAGCGATATTTATGATATATATATAACTTTTCCCAAGTTTTATTTGCAGATTTTAATGATTTTCATGTCTGTGAATATAGAGCACTCAGCCCTGAATATGGAATCAAGACTAGTAATTTTATAATATCCTACATCAAATATAGAATTAATTTGGAGTTAGCATGGTATGTCTCACCAATGTTTGGCTTTTCAGTTGATGAAAGCTGGAGTCTTTCCCACACTGTGGGAGGTTTTGCTCTTTTGAAGTTCATTTCCATTCATATATCACCTGTGTTAAAATGTAAATGGCTTAAACATAATTCAAGCAGTGAATGTTGTGTGACAGAAAAAGAAAAGCTGCTTCAATTAGCATGGAGCAGCAACTCTGTAAAACTGAAATGAAAGTTTTCACCAGCTATGTTTTGTATAGGATGTCAGTATCATGCCATACCACTACTGCTGACAGTTCTTCTTAAACATCAATGTAATACTGGCTCAAAAAAAAAAA
>WBMW01003636.1:1187711-1288852 GCA_013396635.1 Penelope pileata | reverse complement strand
AAAAAAATCCATGAGTATCTGAATTAAGAGCAAAACCAAAAAAATCGGAAAAAAGTCTTCTTATGTTGAGAACGATCTGGGATGTTCAGTGATATTAACTGAATTTCATGAAAATGTTTCATCAAAATATATTTTTCTGAGGAGAAAAAAATCTTAATATCAATGTACTAATATATAAGTTACTCAAATAAAAAAAAATATTAGTATGTAAATGAAAATGCCATCTGTAGTCTAATCACAATTCATCCTTTTTAGCTTAATTAATCTTTCAATTATCGAATGTCTACACTCTTACCCAGGCCTTAAACTTTCCCATTTGTGTCAATATGATGTACTTTGGCAATACAAATTATGCCCTTTAAAATTTTTTTTAATGAAATTTGAGGCAAAATCAAAAGCCTTCTTTTGCTCAAATGCTTAGAATGTCATTTTTATTCCAAAGTGTCCCCAAAAGGGACATATATTATAACTTTTTTGTTATAAGCTTGTAGTGTTTTTTGATTTAGCCAGCATTGGTGACTGGTTTATGTGTCTTTTAATAAGAACTTATTCATAGATATTGATTTACCAGAAAAATTATTGACATATTTTATATCACATGAAATAAATATATCCTTAGCTATCTTAACAATCTTTTGGTCACATAATATATATAGTGAGAGCAACAGAGTTATGAAAAATGAGAGATTTGGGGAATTATGACAATATTCCATATCTTAGGAAATGGCCCTCTTAGCCCTCTAGTTCTGCAAAATATAAAACAAAGAAATAAAAAAGGCCATGCTTTGTAATTCTAACATTTCATAAGAAGGTTACCTGTGATATTTCTACCATGCAGGAATGGAAATTGGTTTCTATAGGGAATGTCTCCATTTAACTACAGAAAAATAAACATACATGAGAAAAGTTGAAAAAAATTACAAAAACAGGTACATTTCATAAATGTCAAAATAGAAAGATGCAGAGAAATTAAATCATCCACAAAATTATATTAAATAGGCAGAAATAGTGGAGTTATTGTTACTGTATGATTTTGACTTGGGGGGTAAGAAAGCAATTCTTCTAGCATAAAATACTCTCATTATACCTGAAACAGAAGCAGTAATCTTCAAACTAATAATCCCACTAAATAAAAGCAGGTTTATCTGACACCACAGGTATCACAGTCAGACTTCATTTGTAGATGGTTTTTGTACTAGAAGAGAGAAGGAGGTATGGAAACAAAAGCTTCTATTGCAAAGTAGAATGCCATACTTGCAGATGTATCTCACTATTTACAGGTACTGATAGCTGAACTTAATCAACTAGTATTAAAAATCTGAAATCAATATTTTGCCCAAGCCTCATACCAAATGACAACTTTGGTTAGGGAAAATCCAACAAGACTGATTAACATAAATTGATTTCTTGATAATTAGTTGTCGTTTTTTTCCAGGGGGAAGGGGAGTTGTTGTTGTCTGTGTTCTTTGAGATACAAAAAAAAATATAGGCTACATTTCATGTGCATTTCTCTTTGTAAGGGCTATTGAAATGTGTACTCTATAGGTTTCAGTAATTTATAGCAGACTTTTAAGAATTAATAACATCATACAAGCAATTTCTCCATTCTCTTGCATGTCACGTCATCATATATGCCCATATAACATGAATACAATATTATCATAAATAGCCATAAAACCAAAATTGTATGTGTGTGTACTGTTATTTCTTTTACTTCCTTTATTGTCTTAGTAAGTAGCGTTTATCCCAACCAACGAGTTCTACCATATTTTTCTCTTAATTCTCTCCCCCAAACCACTTGGCGGGGAGGGAGGGTGAGCGAATGACTGTGTGGGACTTAGCTATCTGCTAGGTCAAACCACAACAAAAAGTGTGAGTGAAAAGATGGACAGCTCTAGGCAAGTTTGGAGTCATAAATTATATGCAATGTTTGTGAATGAATGTTTAGTGGTTAAACGACCAGTACCCACTTCGGGTATGAATGGCAGCTAACAGTAAAGAGAGACAATTTTGATGAAGGCTTCTTTTGCTGACATGCTTAGGAAGTAGTGCAGATACTGAAGAACCTTGTCAAGAGGAACATGAAAATCGGTGGTGGAGTGGATTAAAATAGGTGTCCCAGCACAGAGGAGAACACCTAGCCTCTGTCACTTATACTTTTAGGCTGGATGGATAGTATTATTTATCTGAATTTGAAATATCTGGCCTAAGTTAGTCAACCAGGCTCTGCCTGCAACAGGGGAGAAAGAGTTTTGTCAGGACCCAACCATTTAAATGCATGAAAGGCTAGATCACCCTCAGAAGGCGCCCACTTCACCTCTTCACTTAGGAATGCAGGGAAAACATTTTGAATAGATGCCTGCCAATGAATATTGGGTGATTTGAATTCCATCGTCTTTCATGTTGGGCATTTACACCCTATTACATGCTATGAAAAAATAAGATGTTTTCAAAGTAAAAGGATATGTTGCAAATCTACTCTAAGCTTTTTTTCTTTTCTGAAAATCTGGATGATATAAAATTTACTGCATACTGTTCAGTTCTGTAGAGGGATTTTCTTAAATCACATACAATGACTTTGAAGTGTGTCCCGGTTTGACCTAGCAGACAGCTAAGTCCCGCACAGTTGTTCGCTCACCCTCCCCCCTCCCAAGTGGGATGGGGGAGAGAATTAAGGAATAAATACGGTAGAACTCGTGGGTTGAGATAAAAGCTATTTACTAAGACAGCAGAGAGAATAAAAGAAATACCAGTACATATATATATATAAGATAAGAAAGAAGAAATAATACCCAAAGCAAGGGACCAACGACGGATACCCAACCGGCCAGCAGCCCCTCCCTCCGAGCAAGAGAGCGATTTCTCTTCCGTAAAAATCACATGATGTGATGTGGTATGGAATAGCTCTTTGGTCAGTTTGGGTTAGCTGCCCTGGTCCTGTCCCCTCCCAATTCACAGCTCCACACTGCTTCACTGAGGAACAAAATGTGTCCTTGGCTGTGTTCAACACTGCCAGGTGTTATCAGTTGTTTCTCTTCTGGGAACAAAAACACAGCTTCATACCAGACACTGTGAGAGAAGTAACTTCTGTTAGAAACTAAGACAAAGTGACATGGAATTTTTTGGAAGTTCTTTTTAATTTGAGAGTCTCTTCCCATATCGAGTATCTCAGGAAAATGAAGAGAGCCAAATCCTACAGTACTTGAAATGATGCAGGGAAATTCCCATTGAATTCAGCCAGGGCTGAGAAGAGACTGGGGGATCTGGATGAAAGTAACAATCAGTTACAATCAACAAGCAGATGTTACTGATGAAAGTATTTGCAAACACCTTCCCAGTGGCTTGATCTATTTGGTTTTATATATTATAAATTGTAGCCACCGCAATGAGAACCTTTGTAAGAAAAGAAAAGCAGTAGGATGTCAGCCACCTCATGCACATAGAGACTAGTGCAGGAGTGTATGCTGTTCGTCTACATGGTACTTACTTCCATGTCAATGAGAGTATTTCAGAAAGGCGGCCCTCATTTTTTCTTCTGTAATCCTCTGATTCCCCTACAGACATACTGAACATTCCCTTTCCCTAAATCCCTTTACTCATGAATTTCTCTGACTGATTTCATTCTCAGCATTATGAAAGTTGGAGGAAAAAAAAAAGAGCTGTACACTGAAAGGTTATTAATATCAAAGTGGAACTTTCTAATCTAAATATTCTGCCCTGTTTGTGAAGTAAAAGGCACTTGTCTATCAAACTGCTACTATAAATGGGCTGTTTTCATTAAGCTGAATTCACAATACATAAGATGCAAAGCATGCAAGCACATTAAAAATATCTGCTGAACTGCTCATCTGTTCTAAAAGACTAAGCGACCCCTCAACTTAAATTTTCATCTACAGTCTCCTAAAATAGAAGAAGTGATAATTTTATCACTTCATGTGGGAATTCAGGAGTTTTTTACAGATTACAGTGAGATTTCAAAGATAAAATAACTTCTGGATTTTCTGTGTAAACCAGCTTTTTAACCTATCCAAGTACAATATTTCTTCATGCCTTTGGTAACGTGTCATTAGCCATGTTATTTAGATTCCATATAGATTAGGGGGAAAAATTACTGAGTTTTTGTCATTTTTTTGATTAAAGTTAAATGATTGAATGGTCTATGTACAGAGTATCATGGCAAAATCATAACATTTTTTCCCAAAGCAGTGTAACAATTCACTGCTTTTAAAAAGTGTCTTTCTCTCAACATGAACATTTTTGGTGATGCAATATCATTCTTTTTCATACACTGAAGCTCTGTGAACTTTGGCAATTTTTAATCCCCAGGGTTCAATATATTTTCTGGTGGCTTTGTGTGTGTGTGTGTATGTGTGTCATTTAGGGTGGGTTCATGCACTCACAAAGTTCAGCTTTGAGTTTCTGGGTTCATGCAAACCCAAGAACTCAAAGTAATATTCAGCCATAATCATGAGTTTTGTATGGTTTGGAACAAAACAGTAAACTTTCTGTGACATTTAACTTGACAATCTATCCATGCTTTGTAAATTCAGTCTGACTTCATTTCAAGGGCTGGCAAAACTAGGAAAATCTTTTTGACAAATCTGCGACAAATTGAGGATTATAAAGACATCTCAAAACATACCTGCCTCAAAAAAAGGCAAACAATCTCTTCTGTGTTTCCTTTGTCCCTCAAAAAGCTTCCAAAAACCAGTTGCCAGAGGAAGATAGAAATTTCACATGGCTGTCAACTTCATACAAAATTTACAAACTCAGATGAAAAAGGTGTAACTATTCTTACACTCTTTACAGTTTAACTATTGCATCTGTCCTACATTCAGCTGAAATACTTCTAATTTATACTAAATTTCATTAAAGGAAATTCAGGTTTATAATTCATTGCCAATAAAATTCTACAAAATTATTCTCTTTCTCAAACAAATGGATCTTTATTTTTTTCATGTCCGAAGGCATCTACCTACACTTGACCCCATTCAATTCATTTTATATCTAAGTCTAGATCACCAAATAATTACCCTAAGTTAAAAAAAAAAAAAGTGAAAAAGAAACGTCCAGTCTCTCACTATTTACATACTTAATGTTGTTTGATTCAGAAACCACAAAATAAATATTTTCTTTTAAAAAAAACTCTAAGTATCAAGATATATATAAATACTCTACAAAACAATCATTGTGCTCTCACCAAAAACAGATGTCTTGAAAGTATTTGGCTTGTTTTTAAGAAAAACACTTAAATCATTTTTGAGGTCTAGCCATCTATACATTCAAAGAGCAAGTGCTTTAAGAAAAAACACTTCTTAAATATGTATTTATATAAATTTCATACGTATATACGAAATAACAAGTCTTTACTTAATATTTAGAAAGTCCACTGTGGTGCAGGTGTATAGGGCTTTCCAAAAAAGACTCAGGAATGAGATGAATTTTCCCAAACGGCCCCTTTTGCAGCAAAGTTCGCTCTGCTGTTTGCAGTATCCCAGAAGCACAGTGAATGCCTTCAAGTTTCCAGCTCCTTCCAAGAAACCCAAACCGCAGATCTGGCCATGCCCACAGCCTGCTTCAGAAGGAAGAGGACACGAGGAGATTCTGGCAGCACTCAATTTCAGTGCAAGGGACAAGGCTGGGGCTGCACAGGGGATAGGTCATCACAAATTGCAGCCAGTTCTTTGCCATCTGGGGTAGAATCTGTATTTGTTGCAGCACTTGTCCAACATCACAGGTGCCAGAAAATAAAAATACATACAAGCAAGCTTTCTGTTTGGTAATTGTTTATCTGGGTCAGCTGCTTGCTGAGGAGTCCAGACTTACACTTGGCATCTGTCACCAGAGCAGCATGAATCTGACCCATGCAGCTTCACTCTTTACTGGGAACAAATACAATTCCAGTAATTTAAGGGTATGAGCTGTTTTCTTCCTCTGACTTAGCTTTCCCTATTTTCTTTGGTTTTCCATGCTTTGGGAGAATTCACCGATCTACATTGGAATGTGTGTTCTTATTTTTATTATGTATTTACTATATTTGTTTTTGAGGTAGCAGTATCAGGTCACTTGTCTCTAAGCTACAGCACAATTAGTAGGGCCTTATCCAGAAACACTCACTGTCTGAGTCAGGAAACGGGCAAAAATCACAACCAAGTAATTAGGAACAGATGAATTAGGATCTATTGCTCATTGACAGTTTAAAATTTAAGGTATCTAGTCTAAACTAGACCATTCAGGCTCCCTTTCCCATCAGAGGAGAGAATGATCCTCTAATGAACAGTTTATTTCAGCATAAGTGGGGTATCTAAAATACATGGCCCTTGTAAGTTGCCTCTGTCTCCGTTTCCAAAGGAAGCCTAAATGACTGACTGAAGCTAGATGCGTTTTATAGGTGAACCAAAGCCCACCCTTGCTATCTTCATCTAACATGAACTTGGCACACTCGACATTGTTTCACTGAGTGGTTTCTTAATAGCTATGCAAGGGGCAAATACGCTTAGCTGGCTAACAGCAAGCAGCCCCCACTACACAAAGATTTTCAGAATATTTTCAGTTGCACATCTTTTCAGCTGTTGTGAAATATATGACTATACAACAGAACAGCTATAAAATGGCCTTCATGCACAAATATAAATGTGCAAAGAAGAGATGTTAAAAGGAAAGACAAAGGAATACATGATGAAATAATTAGAAGCAGATCACGCTATAGTGCTATTCTATTGATGTACTGAGGCCTGCAAAGTTCTTAAACATGGAAGCTTTCTAACACACACTAAGTTGCAGAAAAGAAACAAATAATAATAACTAAAAAAATCTTCCACTGCTATTTCAACTGAGTTCAGTGTTCTTTTTCAGTATTTCTACTAACTTAAATCAAATTATGAAGTATAAACAATACATTTTACATAAAAACCTAATGTATATGTAGAAATACTTTTACTGTAAAAGGCACTGTGCCAGTCCTTTCATAAGAATCAGCAGGTTTCCCATCTAATTTTGTAGGCAAAAGTACTTTTAAACATGTGACAGGATTTAACTACATTAAGTAAGTTGAAGCAGTCTTTGGCCCAACTGCACTGAAGTCAATGGAGATTATACTTTGGTTCCTTTATTCTCCAAGCCTTGATATTCCAGTAGATAGTTTATTTCTCAGATCTACTCTTCTGGAAATCAAAATAATGTTCTACTGCTTCTCTCTCCAACATGACAGTTAGTGATGGATTCTCTTTTGTCAGCACTCAGTTATATGTGAAGCAGGACCCTCTGCAAATGCCTCTGTCTGTTGCTGATTTTGTCCACTGTGTTTTATAAGTCTTTGATTCCTAAACATTACACAATAATGTACACTTAATTCCAGCCTTTGGGTAGAAGTCAAACATGAGAATTTCTGGTCAGAAAACAGGCGGGATGGTTTCCTGGCAACTTAAGGCCATTTGGCTTTATGCTTAAAGTTCATAATATGTAAAAACACTCTACAGCAATTTTAATTTACATTCTTAGCAAGGAAAGAAAACAATCTTAAATACTTGGGCTAAATCTTGGGAGTGGATAGTTCTAGAAATATGCTATACAGTCTCTCAGAAAATGGGTGAACTGTGTGTGGAACAGAGCAGTGCAAGGAATATTATCATTTATTTGGACATCATTCCTTACCAGAATTTGTGATGTGTTACATGAAGAGCTCAGACCGCACAGCACACACAGTTATTTGTAGAAAACTTTCCACTTCTTCATGCTGAGACTGACGGTGGGCTGAATTCTCATGGATTTCTTGAGGAAGTAACAACTGACCACGAATTTGGCTCAGAGGGAGATCAACTTTGTTTTTACATCAGGGGCCATTATTTTCTAAAGGGCAAGTAAACAGTTTCACAGGCATGAATGGAACTGGATAAGAATATCTGGGCCATCACTCAAAACCAGCTTACCTCTTAAGTTAAACGTGGAAAGAAGAAAGACTGTTTTCCTCATTCCTACTATTATGGTTTATTCTTGTACAACTGAAAGGATCTTGTTGCACTAGGGAAAGACCATCCAGCAGAGATCTTTTAAGCTAAGTGAGAAGACTAAAGACAGAAAAACTGCTTTTATTCCCCAGTGTCAGCTGCAACAGGAATGATGGTCTGTCAAGAGTAAACTGTTTTATATCATGTATGACTTGAAGTTATCACCTCATTCTCTTCATAAAATTTTGAAAAGTTCTTCTTCCTTGTAGATCCAAAGCTTCTTCACCTTTTCTCCAAACAGATTTTATTATAAATCAGAAGTTTAGGATGACACATCAGTACCATAAAGTTTTAAGGATCTTTAAGGGTTTTGTTATTATCAATCTAGCTAAAATAGTAGATACTTGAAAATCATAAAGATAGATAGTTATACTGAAACCTAAGATGGATACAGTTAACAAGGAATTAGCTGAATTGATTTTAAAGTATTGACTCAATATTTGTATCTGCATTTTGTAATATGCAGATCTACTTGCTTTAGCTTTTGTACCTCTTTCAGCAAGTCTGGTAGTTCAGAATATTTTATGTAAAATCAGTAACAATAGTGACATTCCTAATGGCTTGACACTTACATTTACAGATCCAGACATCATCAGAAGACATTTATCCTATTAAATGTTGGCCACTCATTTAGCAATTGATAGCAAAGGTAACTATCAATCACGAAATTTGTATTTATTTTCTTACAGAATACATTGCTTCTCAAGGTTCAGATCCTGCAACCTTATATCTGGACAAATTTTGCATAGACGTTATATATAATTTCAGCCTTGTATTGCCAATAAGAAGAAAGAAGAACTTCATCTGAAATTTGTTGAGTGCAGTATTACAACATAATGACACTACGAAATGTAATCCTTCTATCTTCCTTTTAACCTGAATTTCTATACTAGAACGTATTTCATGGTTGTGTGTGTTTGTATGGGATTCAGTCTTAACAGCTTTTAAACTCATAGAATGACTTAATAGCTTGTAAATACACTTGCGAACTTCAGTCATTTTTTTCAGAAAAAGTTGTACCCTATCCAGAGACTAATTCCATCCTGCAGGTTCTGTAAAATGTCTTTGTAGATATTTAAGAAATCATTAACTTAACCAGGAGAGAGACAGAAGATATAAAATATGATTTAATTAATGACAGTGACTCTAAAGATACCATATAGGTGTTGAATGCCTTAAATACTGACAAAACTACTGGGCTTCATTTGAACTGTCATGTGTAAGTTGAAAGCCTAGAGACAGATTTAAGTAGCCACTTCTTTGATCCTGGTGTTATGCCTTTATTGATGCCTATTTCTCAATATCATGCCTAGAATCTATAGCTTGACGTTCTAGCAGTGTGGGGCTCCTTATACAGACATTCCCCTCTCAGCAAAACAGAAAAGTCAGCCCAGACCTAGAGGCTCTGCAGCCTAGATGCTTTTATACCTGTGAGTATGACAATTTTTTGCTAAGCATATGAAATTTTTGTCTCACCTGTTTTTTTCTTGAAGATATTTTTTCTTCTGGTAGCACAAAAGGAGACAGCATGGAGCTACAGTGCTACTTGCAAAAGTTCTCTATAACTGAGGTCAAATTTTCAAGCTTTACAGCTGCTAGGAATCATCAGATTCAAGCCATGTCCTTAAAACATAGGAGAAAATGTCCTCTTCTTATACTACACAGTTTACACAACTTCCCTTCCCCCTTGTTTGTGTGATTCAGACTGAGTTACTGACTTTATGGGTGGCATATCCATGAATTCTGTGGGAAACAATCCCACGCAAGCAGAGGATAGACAAGATGATCTAGTACTTTTAGGCTTTTTTCTTCTATCAGTGCTAGCTGACGCGATTTGTAGTGTGACTCTGAATTCCATACTCTCAATATACCAGAAATAAATGAGTGTACAAAAATTTTTACAAAATTTACAAAATACAAAAAAGGTAACAATAACCAATCTTTCTTCTTAGGAGCCCTCCTATAGTATGTAGAGATAAAAAGGCTCCTGTGGGGTTTATCTGAAGCAATCAGGTGTCCTCAGGGAATGAATGTAGGGAGACAAGGCTCCCAGGGCTAACATTAGGCTTCATTAATACCTTCCATTAATAATCATTCTAAGTTCTTCTAAGACACAAGACTATTTTACGCCAAAGAAAACTAGGAGCATCCACTCTTCAAAAAACTGCTAGTTGAAGAACTCTGGGTCAGTGCATCCAGAGTGGTCTGAAGTTAGAGAGTGGCTCTTTCGTAGACAGATTCTTTAAATCCCATGGAAATTCCCAGAAAAGCATGCAGGAAGTGTATTCATCATAAAAATCTGAAATATGTATAGATATTTAAATAAATGATTAAAATAAGTAGTTATATGATACATGAAGACACAGAATCATTGAGGTTGGAGGGGAAATCTGGGGGTCATCTAGCCCAACGCCCTGCTCAAACAGGGCCAACTAAAGCACATTGCACAGGGTTGCATACAGATAAGTCTTGGATATTTCCAGAGAAGAGAACTCCATAACCTCTTTGAGCATCTTGTTCCAGTGCTCTGCCACCCTCACTGTAAAGAATTTTTTCCATATATTCAGATGGAACTTCCTGTTTTCACCTTGTGTCCATTGCCTCTTATCCTGTCACTGGACACCACTGAAAACAGTCTGGCCCTATCCTCTTGACACCCTCCCTTAAGATACCTGTATACGTTGATAAGATCCTCTCTCAGTCTTCTCTTCTCCAGGCTGAACAGTCTCAGCTCTCTCAGCCTTTCCTCATAAGGGAGAGGCTCCTTTCCCTCCTTTGCTTTTGTAGCTCCCCACTGCACTTTCTCCTAGGAACTTGCTCCTAGGAACTCAGCATATCTGTGCTCTTCAGGGCTGGAAATAACTGAAGCAAAAGTCTTCCCTGTAACAAAAAATAAAATACTGTGGGAGAAAAGTGGATAGCTCTTTGTTTGGTGTTTTGGATTTTAATTTTTGGATGAAAGTGTGCTTCCTTTTTTCCTTTCATCTAAATCCATCTTTAACACAAATCAGAGTAAAAGGAAGCACAAACGTATTTTACTATCTCCATATCTTTAGTCTTACATTTTGAACGCATTTTGCTGTACTGTATCTTGCTTGAACAAGTAGCCTTCATTGTAAACACTTTTGATTGTTTATACAAACTAAATGTCAGCCAGTGCTAAATGCAATTGCAACAAGAAATATACCAACTCAAAATAACAGCAGATGTATCTCAGACAATATTAAAGGACTTAAACTGCAACTGTATCCAAAACAAAAAAATCTACATCAAAGATAGCAACACATGGTTAATCTGTCACATCTGTTTAGTTAATTGATAGCCTTAATTACTTTTAGTCACCCATGACTCTTATGGACAGACTCTTTTAAATTTAGATTCAGACATTTTTCCATTTCTCTAATTAGAATTTATTCATGTGTAAACAAGTTCAACACTGGCTTACCCACACACATTTACATTTTTAACTATGTGGTTTTTCAGAACAAATTCTGCATGTTTTATGCATATTCATATAGTTGGCCTCCTTGTCCCACATGTAAACTACAGCAATAGCTTGTTGACTAGTGATTTTTTTTCCACAGGTAGGCTCTGAAAGGAATATCTGTAACTGTAACCTGGATTTGTAGGATCATTTTTCTACTAGGTGGACAGTTGTTCTTTCTCATGCTTCCTTTCTTGTGAGTTTCTGGGACAGAAATACGTCTAAGTTGATTTTTCCCTCCTCCTCTTTTCCACATCGTACTGGTAATGGATGGAGCATGGAGAGACTGCAGCAGGCAAATGAAGCTTCCAAACAAAATGTCCCATGTGACAATGGCTGGCCACTGACATAATGATCAGCATGAATTTCACTAATGGCTACACATTTGTGGATATAGTCTTTTATTTAGACAACTCTGGAATGACTTCTCTCAAGCAGGGAGTTAAGCAGCCTGAGCACATTCCTCCAGGTTTAACCCTTAAATAATCTAGATTAGACACCAAACAATTATTTGATGGAGTTAATGCTACTGTGATTCCCTCAAGATAACCTTTTTCAGAACATGAAAAAGAGGTTTAAGCACGCTGTCAAGGTTTTTTCCCTAGTAGTGCTATCTCTGTGCCCTTTGGTAGCAGGCAAAAAAGATTTTCATGAATATCCACATTTTCTGAGTGTCCCAGAAGTGTGATTTAGTCTGTGCTCATGACCAACATTAATGATTTACAGAGGAAAGAATTAAAAACATTAAGTGGCTGTCCAATAAGCTCTCAGCTCTTCCAAGGACTCTGTCATATTCCCTCACAACAGCAAAAGCTGATCATAGTTGACTCCTTCGCATTGGCACCACACCTCATAGGGCACTTCACAGTTATAAGCAAATGTTATAACCAAATAAGTCCAGAGTGTTTTGCAGCATTTTTCTCTTCTAGTGTCATAAAACTCAAAAACTTAAACTTTCTACATTTCCAGTAATATTATCTACATTTATCTACACATTTTCGATATAAGACTGTCATCTATAATATATATATCCATTGTAGAAAGTGTACCGTTACATGCTGGTTTTAGCAAAATAACAAATCACAATTAGAATATTTTGCCTGATCATGTGTTTTTTTACTATTTAAAACATCTTTCTTATTTGTAAAAAAAAAAATAATAATAATTTAAAAATCCTTTATTCCATACTTAATAATATCTCCTCTTTCTGTCTTTCAAATATTATCTTACTTTCAGGCTACCTGTACCTGTAGTTAAGCCATGTGGTATCTGGTTGCTAGAGCCAAGCATTATTTCAACACAATCAGAAGTGCTCAAATCTAATTATATTAATTATATTGACAACAACCGTATTATACGCAACTTAAACTGATACAAGTAGACTGAGAAAGTTTTCTTTATAAAATATTTATTTACAGCTGGAGTCCCTCTCTGTCACTAGAATTATACCATATTTTTAAAGCTGAAATTTACGTTTTAGACTCAGTTATTATGCTATTTTTTAACTATTACTAACAAATAGTCTTTCCACACCAACACCATCTGTTGATATAGCTCTTAAATTTGACCTA
Source organism: Penelope pileata (assembly GCA_013396635.1). Taxonomy (NCBI): domain Eukaryota; kingdom Metazoa; phylum Chordata; class Aves; order Galliformes; family Cracidae; genus Penelope; species Penelope pileata. Next base: position 1,275,791 of record WBMW01003636.1, on the reverse strand, counting down.
GGTACTTCAGTCTGTACTAAGCATTTTCAAATCCGGATGCATATATGCAACTTGAGCAGATTATCAATATTGCTGCCTTCTGAAGCTCTACAAGCAGAAGACAGCCTTAGTTCATGACATAAAGATTGAATCCAGCCTACAAGAAAAATACACACCCATTTAACACCAGGTTGGCATTTTATCTGAGTACAATCCCTGAAAGTCTCTTTAAAGAATGGAAATGAAGTAGCCATATACATCTTATTAGCTCTTCTCAAAGAATTACCAAAAGGCTTTTGGTAAGAGAAAAGAAGAAGCAAGGACAGTGATTATGGATTTTGTTACCTTAGCATCAGGATCTGTGATGCGAGCACCTAGCATAGTAGATTTTGCAAGATGGTAAAAGTTCAGAAGGGGTTCTGAAAATGTACAATTTAAAAGGTGTTAGAAAAAAAAATGAAAGAAAACTCTTCCAGATTTGAGAGTCATTACAAGAAACGTGAGCAGTGTCCTACTCAAACATTTTAATTTTTGGCAAAGAAGAGGACAGAGGCCTTTCTCCTAAAGTTGTGACAGAAGATTTTAAAGTCATTTATATACTAGTTTGGTCCATATCAAACTAGGACGGCTTGCAAATTAGCGTCTTTGTATTTGTACTACACCTAAGTAAAAAAAAAAAAAAACTGCTCAGAAACAGCAAGTGCTCAGAATGTGCATTGCATCACAGAAGGATCGGGAAGCAAATACCTGGGTTTCCACTGTGGGGGAAAGTATGCCTACATATTGTCAGAAAATCACTTATGAAATATGTGAATAAATTAATAACACTAGAGCCATTTAGATATTTTGTCTTCCAGATAGAGCTAATACTGGCCTTCTACTTCAAAATGAAAGAAAAATCCTTCTCTCCACCCAATGGCTATGACCAAACTCAACCTTCATTTTTGGGTGAAGAAATCAGAGCTGTGTTTCCTGGAGAGAGATTAACAAACTTATTTATTTCGCAGTTTCTTCTGAAGATTTGTAAACATTTACACAGGAAATTTTTGCACACTGGCTTTCAGATGACTGGTTCTTTCCTCATTTTCTAACAGAGGTGTATGATAATATTTCCAATCCTGTGATTTTTCTGTGCTAATTTTTCCCATGTATTTTCTTTCTCTGTCATGAGATTTACACTATGGGATTTTCATTTGTTTGTTTGTTTTAGGCCAGAAGTCTGGCTCTTTCAAAAGTGGCTCTGCACATCTGGCCTTGCTTTTCTACCATTTTTCTCCTCATCAAATCATCATGTGTATAGGTTTGAGTGCACTCTACACAATCAGAAATGTGTTTCATTTTCTGGTGAATCACTGTAGTTGCCAAACACAACCCAAATGGCAGTCTGAGGAACAGTGTCTCGTAACAGGAATAAAGAATGTGCAGAAATGTTTCCTTAAGGCACCTGCCAGAAACCTGCTGATGCAGCAAGTGTAGGAAAATATTTGGCGCCAGTCATTTCTTGGGTAGTGAGAATTGTTGCTTTATAAATATTTGATTTCTTTGGTCTGCTCATAAAAACTCATCAGTTTTTCTTTATACCATAATCAGTTACTGTACCCACTCTGCTGATTCTTCTAGACATTTTAATAATACTTGGGTAAAGTTTGCCCACTTATTTTATCTCTGTTTTAAAGTAAAATGGCATTATACAGGGCAGGATTCATGGGCTCCTTTATATCTAGTAAAAACTTTGCTGAAAAGTTTCTTAGTAAGTCAAAGACATACTGGCATTTTCAATTGTTGTTTTCCTACTCTTTTCAGTGAGCATACATTTTTATATGGTCATTAGACCAACACATTAATTGATACCTGTTTTCTGAATATCTGGCAGTGAAGAGAAAACAAAATGTAAAATACCAAAAATGCTTCTTTATGTAGCAACAGTCTACCCTGAACAGGTAGAAATTGTTAGCAGAGGTACAGGCTGTGCAACCCTCCTGGCACAACCCCTCACCTGGCTGGTGAAATGTGCTAGTAGTGTCTGTTGGGCTCCAGTTAACTATTGCACCTTCCAGACAGCACCTAACAGCTATCTGGAGCCAACATCTCCGTTCTCAGCCATCCATTCAAACTCATTGTCCATAACGGATCATGACAAAGGTGGCTGAGGGCAGAATGTCTTAATCTGGGTGAAGGGTAGGTAGTGACAGTAGCCAAACAATAGCATAACTGATAACTAATATCTCTCTGCAGATAAATTTAGTTTCAAAGAGGGAGAGAATGTCCTTCTTCAGTTCACAGCTGAGTATGATTGGGATGAATTTCTAAAATGCTGTGATAGCTTTTGCCATTTAATGTCACAGATTGGTACAAGGAAAAGCATTGAGCAAGGTTCAGGGAAGAATTATCCATTGATCTGAATAAGAATGGCATTTGTAATTGTTCAGGCTGGGACAAAAATCACAAGAACTGTTAGTCCTCAAGCTTCAGGACATAATTGAGCAACAGTTGGAGTCAGGGAAAATTTTCCTCTGTAACAGAGTATTGCCCAATTTTGTGTTTGGGATTTTTTTTGTCTTCATTTGAGATGGCTGGCACCAGCTCAGTTGAAGACAGAAGGTCAGATTAGATGGTCCTCCAGTTAGTTCTGTAGCGGTTATTACGTTTGTACACTCATAGAGTCACTTTAACAATCTCAAGCTGTCTCAGGCGTCGTGTGGGTGTTAATGGCTGCTTCTTAATTCTCTGTTTTCCATCTGTTTTGGATAACCTGGAAATTAATGCCAGTCAAGTCTGTGGTTGAATCTTGTGCCAACAAGTGGTAAAATAAGGAGATTTTAGAAGTGCAGGAGACTTTAACAAATAAACATCTTCCACATCAGCCTGTTTACCTCTGCCAGTATTCACTAATTAACAAATACTCTCTATTAGGAGGACCCCCTGAAAAAGAATAACAAAAATGTTTCAACGGCTTTAGTATCACTTGATTGTCTCACTGTGAATAGACATATTTCTATGATTAGCTCTCAGATGAAGTGCTACCAGGATTTTCATGAACCACAACATGGCCAAAACAATGAGAGTGATGGAAAAGACAATTTAGACAAGAATCAGTGAATAACTTAAATATAATATGTATGAAAGTTCAGTCCTGCAGTCTGCTCTTGTTAGAAGAAACCCCTCGGTGCTGTTGGCTGTTCAGCTAATTCAGTATGAAACATTCTGTGAGTTAGAAATGCAAATTCAGCACAAGGTAATTTGACTAATATTGCAAGGAAATCTTAAAAAAAAAGTCTTTCCTGGGTATTTCTAGGTTTTGCAAATGTGCATCACTTTTAGGATTTGTATTACCACTCTTTCTAAGGACAGGGGAGCTACAGCCAGTTCTGTACACTGCCAGTAATTTTCAAATTCTGTCTCACTTCATCTACTGAACACCTCTAGTAGCTTAAGCCTGTCTCCTCTGTCTAGTCTCGGTGGTAGCAACTACACTCACTCATTGCTCTGTGTAAGCACTGAAAGCCTTGATGAAGTCAGTAAAGCTGTTGTTCATGTCTGAAATTGAGGCATAGTTTATTTGCCGTCCTTCGCATTTCCAGGTTTATGTATTTCCGAAATGAATAGTCGACTGCTGAAGGAAACCACTGGTAATTTAATTTCAGTAACATTTGTAATACCCCACAGAAGACATGCAACATACATTATAAAATTATTTATGCTGAAAATGATGATTTCCAGTCAAATAATCTGCAAGGAAAGACTAGTCAAACATGATAATATTTAAATTATAAAATTCTCCTCATTTGCTTCTGTGTATCCGATAATCAGAAAAAGAAAATTAGAGGAAAAAACTCATTTTGAGCTTTTTTTACTGTTATGGGTACTTATCTGTTCTACATTAGATGCACATCTCTAATATGTCCTCTAACTAGTTCATTTGGGAGACAGAGGGATACCACAAATGAATTAGAAACAAAAAAAGGACTGGGAGGGTCATTAAGTGAAAGGTGGACACACAGTAAATCAGAAAGGATAAGAGATTTTGGGGCTGTGGGAACACTGGTTTACTACATGAGAGGTGGAGTCTAAGTGAAGCCTTACTGTTTCACATCCACTCTTTTCTGTAAAAAGTGACATAAGGACATCAAGTCAAGCTAATACCCCACTGATTTATTTATTTTTTTGTTTGTATTTTGTCTTTTATATATGTTGACTTTATATATGTTGGCTGAATAAGCATCCATACTTTCCACAACTCTTGATTTGACCCAAGAATATCTTTATTGCCTTCACATATTCTTCTAATTCTGAATCCCTATAACTGAGGCAATGGCATCTCCTTATAATAAGATATGGTGAATAACAACTAACTACCTTAAGTGGTACCAACTGTTTTTATTTAATTCACCTATCATTGCATTACTTTAGTGTAGAAAAAAAAAAAAAAAAAAAAGGAGGTTTTCAAGGAAGATTAAAAAATTGTATTAACATATGTTCTCAGGTTTTTAAGAAAAATTCAGAGAAAACAGTTTCCTGAAATACTCTGAAACCCAAGTCAGAGAGCTCTATACTAATGCTTGAGTGATAGTTTCTCAGACTGGCTCTATACTAATGCTTGAATGATAGTTTCTCTGACCAAGGCCATGTATTTAAAAACACAAGTTTATTACATTCATACTTATTAACTTTAACCATTTGAATCACATTATTGATGCTATTTGGGACACTATATAAGTACCTTAACTACATACATATGCAAAAGGAGAGATAAAGAAAATCAAGATAAAATATAAAAGTAAACCAGAAGAAACAGAGATTAAACTAGTTATTTCTTTTAACCAGTTCTAATTATTTTCAATATTAATTTCACTGAGTAAGCATTTAAAAGTAGTTATGCCACTTATATTGAAAATGTAAATTTATTGACCCCGTCAAAATTAGTGCCTTGAAAATACTTTGTTACAGTGTACAGTTATAGGGCTGGCATCCTTTCTCTTCCTCCTTTGGGCATTGCTCAGAACTGTACTCCCCATAGTCTGTCTCTTACCTAAACTTTTAGTAAGCCTCAGCTTCATAATTCTTGCACTCCTTTATTGCAACTATTGGTCGTGGTATCTCATGCCAATCACATTTGTTGCAAAAGTTCATCTGGCTTTATCGCATGCAAATCTTCTTCAGAATGTGGAATTGGCAGCCAGACAACTGTCATGAGGGAAATAAGTGAAGAAATTTTAAGTAATAACTGTAATATAACCAAGACTGTACACATGTACCTTCTCTCTTTTCGCATGTCAGTCCTCCTTACTTTGTCTCTCCCTCTTACTCAGTTTGGCTTCTCCTTAGCCACATGACCTGTATTCTGCATGTCAGAGCAAGCACCTCACTGTTAAAACCAGTTAGCTCTTCTCCCCTCACGCCTTCAAGCCTGTTTGGACTGCTTTAAGTAGGCCACTGATGACTGAGAGAGAGCTAGGGTATAAACCAGTTGAGATGGTGTTTTCCCGTTTCTTGCATACCAATCCGTTCTTGAATTAATCCTAATGGTAAAAAAAAAAAATCCAAAACAACAAAATAATCATATAAAAATATGGAGCACATGATATTGCTAACTTAGAGCAGATTCAGGACTAATTCGATACACATAAACAAGATGTCTTTTGGAACATAGTAAGTAAATAGAAAACCACTCTATGGAAATTATTTATTTACGTGACATTCAACAATATCCTTGTTTGGAGTGGCCAATAGATGTGAGAGTTATGTTAGGCCTCATTCAGATTACAGAAAATCAATCAATTGAAAAAATATAGTCTTCAAAGCAGAGATGATTGGGCTTCCTATGTCAGGAAGTCAGAGACATGTTTCAGGAATCTACTGTTTATCCTTGCTTAAATAATACACACAAATCATTTTAAAAAATAGCCTCAATTTAATTCATTCTGAATCTGACTCTATGTGCTTCTTCTTTACAGAAAATTTAGTGGAAGGCTGAAAAATGTATGTAAAGGCTGTTTAATGAGCTGTAGCTTGTATTTCACAGCTCAATGCAGTTCTGTGGTCACATCCATGCTGAACATTTTCTTTAATTCTGTTGCCATTGAATAGCACCATCACAACTGTCCTGCTCGTAGCCACAGTGGAGACATTGGTATCCATGAGGCTATGGGACTTTCATCATTCAGCTCAGATCACAGTCGGGAGATACGGGGAGAAGGAGGGACAAAGATCCATGTTCCCATGACTTTTTCAGCATTTCCATCATTGCTTCAAAAGGATATTTCTAAACTGGATAGAGAATTAAATGCAAACAAGAATGAAGAAATTCTCACATATAATAGCTCTGTCATTTGCTGGACCTCTGAGCTGGTTCTACATGACTGATTCCTGACTGGGAGACATTTATCCTCATTAGTACGGCACTGTTACTAAGAGCCATCCGAGTCAGGCCCTTACACTGCACTGAGGCTGGAGCTTACATGTGCCCACATATTTCTACGCTTTGCAGAAGGTCACATTAACATACAAACCCAAATGTTGTGGCAGAGTCTTAACCTGCCTTGGCCTTAGCCTGATCCTGGGTATACTTGTCCAAAGAAACTGAGACAAGGATTCATATCTTACTTTTTTTCTGCAAAATCCATGTAAAAGGGACAGCATAACCCACAATTTTGATGGAAAAATGGAATTAGGTCCATTTATTTCTTGGCCTCAGCTCTTAAGAATAGTATGTAATGTAAGGAGGATGAAAACTACATATATTAATTCTGAGTTGTGGAACAAGAAAAAAAAAATCAAAACTGTACTCTGTTCTACAACCAATTGGCATAAATTTCACAGTTTCCAAAACTAATATAAGCTAGTGATGCATAAACATATTGAGAATAGTCTGTGCTCTGTTTATTTCTGGTGGAATGCTGAAAACCATTGAGTGAAGTCCAAGTATCCATCTTAGTTAGTCACACTGTGGTGAAATAATTACAATTTCGTTGATCCAACCGAATCTATCAGTCACATGTACCATCCAGACAGTTAAGTACTTAACAACCTTTGTACTTTCTTGTATTTCTGCCACAAAAGACTATGGCAAAGCAAAATTTGGATCAGGTGGTCCTGAAACAGAACATAAAACATTTTTTGTGATTATTTATAAAAATGAATTCCTTATTTTTGCAAAACTCAGTGAAGCAATTATGTATTTCTGTGCCACTGCCAAAAATGTAACACTTCATTTTCCTCTGTTCAGTAACTCTGTTTTTTCCAAGTCAGCATTTATAAGTGTGAATATCTGCAGAAGGGCTCTTATTGTGTCTGTTGTGTTAATGATTTTTAAAAATTTGGAATATCTAGCATGGGGATAAGAAGGTAACTGTGACAAGGATGTCTACTAGACAGCAACATAATCTATTCAGAGAAGTGATGGAAAATCTAGTATTTATGATTGTAATACTCAAATGGATGCACAGCCAAAAATAGTTGATCGGAAGTGATCTTCCTTTCCAGGTGTACGGGCTAGATGACATAGATATTTTTCCATCGGTGATTTTATTATAAGGAAAGATTTCATAAGCATCATTTGAAAATATTCTTATTGAAAAGACACACTATAACCACAGCAGAGAAGCATTTTTTTTTGTTTCCTTTGTCTTTTCTGACTTTATTCGATACCATTTCTATTTGAGGAAACCAACAAACAAGAAATGAATGAAAGATCTGCTTCAAATGCCAACAAAGGAGTGTTAGATTTACTTCCATGGATCTGTCAGTCCCATGTGAGCTCAATTTGTTTCTTTGGACTCCAGATCAGTGCCTTCCCTCAGACAGTTCTGAAACAGTTTGTATATATTGTGTAATCCTAAAAGTTAGTGGCTTGAAAGCATGAAGATGGTGTGTTTTTCTCAGCTAGAGTTACATCATTTTCATAGAATCAAAAATGTCCCCTATTTACTATTTTATTAGTCCTTTTTAAAAATTATTTTTATCAAAACTATCAAGTAACTGTTCAAAATATCATTCAGCACTGAAGAGTTTTTCTCTGAAGCAAAAAGAGCTGAATGGTCAAGCCAATTTACGTAGACTGGAAAACTGTGAGAAAAGGAGTTGGGAAGAACCTACAAATCAGGTTACATGAAGCAAAGAAGGCAGAAAGCTACAAAAAGTAAAAAAGCTCTAGAAAGAGAAGGGTGATGAACAAGAGCCTGTGTGTTGCGCTCACAAAAACCTGCATGGCCATCCAGAATGTGGCTTGTCTCTCACGGCACTGTTGCCACTGCTGAAATGCAACACCCATCACCTCACTGCTCACATCTGCTGTTTGGTCTCCATAAACACTAAGCAAGCATCAATGCATGTCAATGGGTGCCGTTTTTTCCACATGGAAGAATTCAGTTCCACACCTTTGCTGCATCCACACTTCCATGTCAGATGCCATTGTGTCAGAGTGCCCCTCTGCTGCCATCTGTCACACGGCAACAAAATGGAATGGGATGTTGGTGGAAAGGTTCAACCTCTACTGTCATACCACCACCATCTGCTTCTGACATTGTGGGCCAACATAATAAAACAGGAGGCATTGCTTTCAGAGTAGCCCTTGTAGATGGTTGTGTATATGTACTTAAGTACTCCATACTTTCAGAAGCTGACTGACACATCAAATAGCTAGTTCTCTGGGGGAGTTGAATTTATGACACTTTCCACATACCTAATTTTCAGAAAATGTTGAACATCCAGTGTTTAAGGCTAGAGAACGGTGTAATAAATTCAGGAACTAGAATTGTCAATTCTACAGTTCTTAGCCTTACATTACCAAAAGAAGGGGGTTTTGTTGGTGGTAGGGTTTTGGTTTTTTTTTTGTTGTTTTGTTTTTTTGACTGTGTGCAAATAAGTAGTGACAGCTGTAAAACGGTCATTCTAGAGTAATTCCAAACAGAGAATGGACACATTCACTTAATATTTTGAAAACATCAGGAAAAGAAAACTGATACAATGAATTTCTTGCATTGGACCGAAATTTAGAAAATGATTGGAGCATTTAAAAATATATCTTTATCAAGAGATTTTTTGAAGTGTTGGGGTGTTTTTTGTTTGTTTTTCTCACTTGAGTGAGCATAGAAAGAAAAACACTCACATTGGTTCATATATACAGAGGGGAATCCTGTTGTGTATGCCATTGGATTTTTTTTCCAGATATATTTTCTTTCTGGAGAAATACGAATCTGAGTTTACGCTGACATTTAGCCAAACAAACAAGTGCACACTCCCTCGTATCTTTGAAACAGAACTTTAAGCATTTTGGCTATGTTGTGTACCTTGCTAGGAAGATACAGAACATGTTTTTTCAGGATTTAAATATTAATTCATGGTTCAATTCCACCTTGTGTGTTGGCCTCTCCCCATCATACTGTGGATTCAATCAGACATTTCATGTAAACCTACCATGCCACCAGGCTGCAGTGATGTTCTGTTTCATAGCTTTCTTTCTCTTTCTGGGAGAATTTGAAACCCCTCCCTCCTGTTCCTGACCTCTTTCTTTTCTTTTCCTTTCCTTTTCCCTCCTTCTCTTGGTTCTAGCTCTTTTAAAAACAGTATATTAAAAAAAAAAAAAAAAAAAAGCTTGGAACAAAAGTATATCATGATTTCACATTCTGGTGTTTTGTTGTTCTTGTTGTTGTTGCTTTGTATCTTCTGCGTGGGAATATATTTCCATGTACATTCAGCCCATGGCTCTATCTGTTCCCATGTGGATCGCATCTCCACAAGAAGCCTGGGAAGTGGCAGGAGAAGTCAAGACAAGCAGGTGATTGACTGGGTACAGAAAATTACTACAGCTGAAAAGCCTGTGCAATGAAAAACAGGTGGGTCATGATTTGGATGGCTTTTATTTTGCTTGTTCAGTGTTTTCTAGTTCCCCTGGGCTCACAGATCCCCATAGCCTTTCTGGCTGTTGAGCACCCTGACTTCGACTGAGTCATACCCCTTGTGTTCGGTTTGGGGACCAGCCCAAGTATTGCATAGCTAGAGAAGCTGACTAAAGGGCATAAAAAGAACTAATTAACAGTTCAATGTACCTAGGGGCATGCTTCTGAGCATTTGAATACCATAAGAAAAAAAAAATACTCAAGCTTTGTTCTCCTTGTATATGTATCCTGGAAATAGTACTGTGACTGCTTTGATGGTTGGTCCGGTATGTAAAGGACGAAGGAAAAACACTTTTCTGACTTTACAGGGATGTGACGGAGTATTATAACAGCTACAAGGTGGCCTTAAAAAATCTTCATGACTCTACATTACAATAACTATTAAAGAATTGACAGTGCCTGTATGAACAGACTGTACTAGGGCAAAGTTTCCAGCACCCAGAGGGGAAAATATGCAAACATCATCATTCCCATGAAATTGGTATCTGGCTGTTCTAAATATTATCATGGGCTTTCTGCTTTGGATTTATTATCTAGCCACGCACGACATTATTCACGTGAGTTGCAAACTGCAGACAATTTCTTCAAACATCAATGCCAATGTATTCAGGTAACTTTGTCTATACTTTGCAGCTTTGCTCCAGTTGCATATGGGGGAAAAAAAAAATCAGAGGAAGAAACTTCATTTCTGTTTCTTTCCTGTCTTCAGCAAAATATAGCGTAACCTGAGGGTCATTTTGGTGTTATTCTTGCCAAATTAGTGACATTTTCACAGCATGTTCTCAGATTCCAGTTCTCTACTTTGCAATGAATCTTGTTTCCTTCAGTAATTTGTGGCTATTGTTGCCCAGAGTCTTTTCCAGTGATACCAAAGTTTTACATCCTGTGTAGGAAGGGTTATATTAGAAAGGGGAGGAAGACCTTTGGTTTGAGCTCCATGATGAAATTGCTCATGCAGCTGCTAACAGAGCATCTTCATAATGCTCCACCGTGCTGGAGCATATTCAGTTCAATATAACTATATAATTCTCAAGGTAAAAATGTTAGGAGAAAAATCTATTCTAATCTAATCTAAACTTCTGGAGTGGATTCAGAGGAGGGCCATGAAGATGATCAGGGGGCTGGAGCACCTCTCCTGTGAAGAAGGGCTGAGGGAGGTGGGCTTCTTCAGTTTGGAGAAGAGAAGGCTCTGGGAAGACCTCTTTGCAGCCTTCCAGTACTTAAAGAGTGCTTATAAACAGGCGAGATGATAGGACAAGGCGGAACAGTTGTAAACTAAAAGAGTGGAGGTTTAGATTAGATATTAGGATGAAATTTTTCACTCACAGGGCAGCAAGGCAGTGGAACAGGCTGCCCAGAGAAGCTGTGGATGTCCCATCCCTGGAGGTCTTCAAGGCCAGGTTGGATGGGCCCTGGGCAGCCTGATCTGGTGGGTGGCAGCCCTGCCCACAGCAGGGGGGTGGGGCTAGATGATCTTAAAGGTCCCTTCTAACCCAAGCAAATCTATGATTCTATGATTATTCTCACAACGCTACAAAAAAGTTCTGTTAATGCAAGGACTGAGTGCTACATAAACAGAATAAAATCCAGAATGGAGTTATATGGGGCTTTAGTACTAACAAATTCTAAGAAATTTTGAAAAAGCTTGTACAAATAATCTTAAGTAGAAAAATATGAGCATTAACTGGGATTTTTTGAGAATATTTTCACTTGTTTGTCAAGAAGCCACAATCTCATAATCCAAAAGGAAAGTCATGCTGATTAGAAAAACAGGCTGATTGATAGTGAAAAATTAAAGCAGCTACTTAAAACATACCTAACAACTGGAAAATGAGGTAAATTGGCTGAAATTAATTTAAAACAGAATTTAAGACTTCAAATTGATTAAATTATAGTGAAGAAATAGAGTCCTTGCAGCATTAAACTTTTTCTATTTGTCAATGGGAGAATTGTTAATTGTAGTATAAAAAGGATAAATCTGTTCAGGAAATATGCTATCAGATAAAGCTTGAATAGATCACTAAAATGTGAATTTCAACATTTTTCTACGGTCAGTACATAGGGAAAAAACAGAGGCTTTATTCGTACTTCATAGATATCATAGGAAAGCAATAGAAAAACATCCTGATGTTATTTTAAGAGGTTATCTAGTCCATTTCCTGACCCCAAAGTACCTTTGTCTTTCATGACAGCTCTTTGTCTAATTTGTTTTCACAGACCTCCAGCTCTGAAAACTCTGCAGTTTCCTTTGCCAATCTGCTCTAGTGTCCTACTGTTCTTGTCCTTATAAAGTTATTTCTCATCTAAACTTTCCTGATATCTTGTATTTCTTGCTTCAGAGTAAGACCACTGCTTGTTGTCCAATCTACCATCGTCACTGAAAACAGTTTATTCTTTTCATCCTTGCAAAACCTTTTTATGCGCATGAACACTGTTGTTGTGCTCACATCAGTCTTCTTTTCTTTAGGCAAGAAAAATCCAGTTATTTCACTGTGTCATCATAGGTCATGTTTTCTAGACCTCTGATCATTTTCGTCACTCTTCTTTGGATAAGCTCCAACATCTCCACGTATTTCTTGAAGCACTCTGCTCAAAACTGAAGTCCAGCTGAGGCTTTATCAGTGTTAAGTGGAACAGAAGGATTACTTCATATGTCTTGCCTTGTTTATGCATCCCACTGTGAAGTTAGCCTTTTCCACAACGTCAGAACATTGCTGACTTGTGTTCAATTTATGATTCACCCAAACCTCAATACGAACTCCTAAAAGTTGGCTACCACCCTTTTTTTTTTTTTTTTTGTTCTTATTGTTTATTTTTGTGGGTTTTTTGTTTGTTTGTTTTTGGTTTTATTTTTTTCCATCTTTTATCTGTATGGCTGTTTTTTTTTTCTTACACTTATTACTACTGAACTTTATCCTGTCTTTTTTTCTTTTAAAACCAGTCTTCTTTTTTTTCAGACCATTACTTCAGTTTGTTAAGATAAATTTGATTTCTATTCCTACCTTACTCATCCATAAATATAAACAGAATGTTCTTTCTTCCCTCCTCCAGATCAGTAAGTCGCGAAAATATTAAGCACACAAAGATCCAGAGCAGCACAGGACTGAAAATACTCAATTACTTACTGTAGGTCATTGCTAACAGCTCCCTGGTACTGTTATCCACCTTGCTTTGCACACAGTTTACATTCAACACAAGATATCTCTAGGACCCACATAAGATGGTCAAAAGCTTCTCAAATTGAAGATATAAAACAACTCTTGTGTATTGTCTGCTCTGTTGCAGTATAGAAAGAAATTAGGCATAATTGTTTTGATTTTGGCCAATCCCTGTTAGCTCTGAATCTGGTGAAATAATTTCCATTTTGACAGATGATACTGAACAAAAACTGCTAAAAGTTGACATTTCAACCAATGAGTAAAGGTTAACTTGCATCCAAGACTTCAATAAGTCTGTTCAAATCGCTAATATTATTTCCCAGAAAGTTTGAAAACAGCAATGAATTTCCAATAGAATAGAAAATACTAATGTCATGCCAATATTCATAAAAGATAAATAGGGCAAACTGGTTAGTATCCTGGTCTTCCCAAACATTAGCTCTGGTCCTGCTAACTAAAGAGTTGATGCAGGAGTTCTTTAATACACACTAAGAGAAGGTGATATAATAGAAGTCAATTAATGTGGCCTTATGGGAAATTGCATTTTCACAAAAAGATTTTGTAGTTTAATAATAGTAACATTTTGACTGATAAAAATGTAAGAATTCATATAATACTGCTGAACTTCTGTCAAACATTGGACATACTAATCTCCTATGTGGAGCCAGAAGTTGGACTTGATTACCCTCTTGAGTCCCTTTCAACTCTGGACATTCTATGATTCTGAAATGAAAGAGAAAACCAAAAGAGAAAACTAGTTAATGTAGTTATAAATGAAATGTAATTGTTCACAGGAAATCATCCCTGAGCAGGTAGGTTCCTATGGGGGTCCAGAGAGGATAAACTGGTACTAAATTGTTTTACATTTGTATTGCTTTTCTGGAGAAGCACACGAATACATTTCTGCTACATTTTCAGGTTACAAAATGATGATAGGAGTTCTGACAAAAAAGGTGGGGATTTCCTACAAGCTTTATACAAGGAAACCATAAGAAATTTTAAAGATAACACACATCATACGTTTAAGAGAAAAAAAAAAGTGTATCTAAAAATGCTAAGATTATGGTAGATGTCTCATAAAGTCCAGACTTTGATCAACCAGAAGGCATGGTGGGCAGTAGATTGTTTCGCAAGACTACAGCTAAAGAATAGTATGTTCTACGACTGAAGAAATAAGAACATATTGAACTGAACTAAGGAGGTTTCTACATCTTTTAAAGGAATTCCTGTATTTGGCACAGCTCTAAAAATAGTCTGATTCTGGTCATTAATGAGTTGGTTAAAACATGGGTAAACATGCGTTGTACCAAGAGTATCAAGAATCTCTGTCTACTATTGCAGACAGATAATTAAGAAATCACTCAAATTGAGGAAAATGTTAAAAACCAAAATAAGTAAACAAAAACTTTCATACAGCAGTTGCTCTGTAAAAATTTTATTCTTTGAAAAGTTTTGCCGTGTTTCAAGTGTTACAAATGGCAAAATGAAAAAGTGTGTGTATATTAAATGTAAATATGTAAATATGTCTGTGCTCAAAGGGTAAACAGTCTAAACTTTTCAAAAGGTTATAAAAATTGAAGGAAGAGGAGAAAATGAAATACTTTAGGTTTATATTCCCTGAATGTTTGTCTTCTAGTATATAATATATAAAAAAATGCCTGATTATCAGTCTCTTCATATTGGAAATAACTTTTCTCCCCTTTGCCTCTTCTTTCTTTCAGTGAGCTCTGTTACAAATCCTTAGCCACTTTCTGATATTCTCGTTTACTTTTCACATAAATTGTCACTGATTTTTTTTCGTTTGTTTCTGTGGTTTCTCATATATGCCTGTAAAGAAGGGAGAAAACTGGCCAAGGTAAAAGCTGACTGTAGAATTTGTACATCACGAACCTGAAATGTCACTGATACACTTCTTGTACAACCTCATACAGAGTGAGCAATCGTTAAGAAGTTGACTTATAAGGCTGCTCATAAATGAACTCCAGAGATATCTGTGAAAAAAAAATAAAAGTGTAGAAATGAATGGTGATGGTGTTTGTGCTCAGCCTGTTAGCAAATGAATGGACAATAACATCATCTCAGCTGAAAACACAAATAGTGCAGACCATTTGTTTGAATGCACCACGAGAAGTCACATACAGAAGTACACTCTTCAGGAAGACAAATGAGTTTGTAGAATTTTCTAGCCTTTTGCAGACATAAGCATTAGTCGATTTCTGAGGTTTTCAGTAATCTATCCTAATTATATGTGCACAGTACATTTTCATCATTCAGAACATGAACTAGAATGCACAGAGGACTTTTTTAACCTGTCAGTATTGAAACAAAACAACATCGACATACTGTGTTTCATCTTTTGAATTCTACTTCAATGTTCACTTTATGAGAGAGGATTTATGAACCCTTACAACTTGCACAGGATTTTTGTTTCTCATTGAGACATCTTTCTTTTGATAATTTGTAATTACATCAGTTGTCCATTTTTACAGTTTCATCTCATCAGCTTTCCAATAAGACTTGATACACCCAAAGGATACTCTCATTTACGGAGAGATTTAAAACCAATACATGAAAAACTGGTTCTTCTAGAACTCCCAAAGGCAGCTGAGCTGGCTATGTATATCTCTGGGAAGAGGAGATATCATTGACTGATAAATCCAAAAGATCAATGATGCATTTTCACAGAAGAGATAATCCATTTCTGGAAATCATGAAAGAGGTATAAGGTTTTATTTTCAAAGACAGCTGCAAGGGAAATGAAAGGAAAATACAGGGTTGGGTTGACTGACAAGGTGGTGGTATTTCCTAGGCTGTTTGAATAGCAGCTCATAGCTGTAGTGTTAACCTTGGGAGATGCCTCTAGTAGTATGTTCACAGAAGAGACGACAGCAGAGTGCCAAATGCATTTCTTACAGTAATGGATATCTCTTGAAGTTACCAAAGGACAAACCTAAACAAAGTTATTTGTTGTTACTCAACTATTTTCCATCTAATCTTGCCAAAAACTACTTAGAAAATCCTAGTTTTCCAGGTTGTATTCTTTCGTATGCTGAAACCATGAATAAAAATGTAAACAAATAAGAACACAAAGCCAACACAAAAGCTTTTGTTTATTTAATGAGGAATTGAATTTAGTCAATAGAGTTATGACAATTATGCAATTGTGGTGGGAAAAAAAAAAAAAGGAGGAGAAGCTATTTTGGTAAGTTCTTAGAATTCCCATGATTTGTCAGAACATTTTCACCCAATCTAGGAGCTAAAATTCATCATGAAGTTATAGAAAACGCTAAAGAATCTTTTGGTCTAAGCTTTGGCAGATCTGAGCTGTTCCAAACATTTTGAATGAAAATGAATGAACTCATCACTGCTGCTCCATTCACTTAAATATGCTTTTACTTTCTGGTATGCCATGTTTGTTATTCCCAAAAGATGCCTGCCTGTTTTAGCAGATGAGAGGTCACATTAAACATTTACTGTTTGGGGAAATAATGTGTCTTTAATACATGCATATCCTAGGACTTCAGATATACAGCGTATTAGATAAAAAAATTAAATATTGCTAGTAGATTATGACTCACAATGAAGAATTAAATGCTAGAAAACTAGGGAAATAATAGATTTACACATATCTATAGCACTTAATTCCCTTCACTTGGACATGTGAGACACATAAACGTGGCCATGTAATTAAGTCCAATGTGTGTCCACAGCGATACTGTTAACTTGACCAAGCTGCTTTTTGAGCCTGGAGTCATAACTCCACATCATGCCTTATGGATATATTATTTGCAGTTGTTGCTTGGGATACTCTTTAGTGCTCTTCATTCATTTTAGGATTTCCATTTTGTTTTTGATGTTCCCGCTGCTGCCATAAAGCTATGTAAAGCACAATTCTATTACTGCGTTTTGTTCTCCAGTGGTGATCAGGGTAAAAAAAATTATCACTGGGAACTCATGCTCAGTCTAGTTAACAGCTAGGTAAACAAATGGGTGCAATAAGAGGGAGACAAGTGTTCTTCTGCTCCAGGAGCCTCCATCTCAGAGCTAACTCACTATCCTAACCTGGTCAGAAAGACTCCCCCCAAGTCTGGTGTCCATCAGACTCCAAAACAGACTAATGTGTCAGACACCAGCTCATCCATCAGTACAAGGAGTTTATAACACATCCCCACCCCTTTAAGATCACTCACTTTTTATAATTTTTTTTTTCAAGAGAACTGTTAATCTATTCTGAGGAAACAGAAGAGGACCAAACAGCTCTTCCTTGCTCTGTTGAGCTGTCTCCTGGGCAAGAGATATAACTGAGAAAGAGAGCAGAGAGAGAAGGCAGGTGGCAGATGCCTCCTGCAGCTACTGCCATCCTCTCCTCTAGCTATTGCAAACAGAACATTTGAATTTCTGCAGTTTACTTAGCTTAAACAGCACTGCAGTTTGGTTTAGATTTTAGATTTTCAGGTTTAGATTTTAGATTTTTTTTTAGGTTTTAGATTTTTAGACATTAGATTGCACATCACTATTCCTCTCTTTTTATCTTCTTTTATCTTCTCCTGTCTTCAGGCATTTCTGCTTCAACTATCCTCTCTAATAAATTACAATAAAATAAAATAAGACAAATGTTTATAAATGAAAAAAATAAATAAAGAAAACATTTGCCTTTAGTGGTATGTCAGCCTCATTATTTCTGAAAGATTTCTTGTAAACCAAAGCAAAAAATGTACAGACTTTACAAAAAATATCTTTCCTACCTACTCACAGGGCTACACAGCTAGAACAAATTTGTCAGCATGGTAAAGTGCAGTTCCGAAAGCTGCTGGCCCCTAATCCCACAATTTAAAAGTAGCTAACTGCAGGTCTGAGAAGAGTCCTGAATTGGACAGTTTAAAGTTGCAAGATTTTAAATTGCTACATGCTAAAGTCCAGCAACTGAAGAGCAAATTAATCATCCAACCCAACGTTTTCTACAATGAACTTAAATATTAGCTATCAAAATGTTTTCTTTTTTTATTATTATTATTTTCAATATCCTGCTTCCTCAAAAACAAACAAAAAAATCATACTCAAACTATAAGGGATGTGGGTTTAATTTGCCAGTAATAAATGGTTACATAGAGAAAGCAGAAGGGGGTGGGAGGGACAGAGTAAGCATGAAAAGCTGAAAAGAGGTAGGGGGGAAGAGAGAATATACATTTCTTCTGAAATAGAACCAGACTTCTTCACAAAACCTGAACCAAACTTCTATAGGTTTTCAAAATTGGCAACATCAAACAGAATATCCCCAATTTCAAACAAGAAAATCCCCAGGTTTGATTACTTTAATGAACTTTTACCCTACATATTCAAAGCTCACAGAATACTGAGGTCTTCTGTGATCCAATTTTGAAGTTTGAGATCATCCCTGATAATTCTTCTTTCCTTGCATTTGAGTACTTTTAGATTTTGGCTGGGAAAGAAGTGCTGAAATGCCGTGACCAAAACTGAAATTGTGGTATTTTTGGACAGAGTGGAAACAGGAAAGATTAATAACTTTACAAAACAGCCTTTTTCTCTTGAGACATTCAGCTTAATTTTGTAGTTCCAAAGAGCTATATCTTTTCCAGCCTGAAGATATACAACATGACTATTGAAAAGTTATTTCATATTGTAAGCTAAAGCGATGGAGTTTTGCATAACAACAATGCAAACTTGTAGATTCTCACATGCCAGGGAAATGTGACCGTTATTATGGTGGAAAATTTGCTTCCTCAAAATTGGGAGAAGTTTGGGATTTCTTCCTGTGGAGCAACACTGATTTGTCCCAATTGCTGATTTTAATTCCCGAGTCATGCCATGCAGCACTCAGTTGTTGAATGCTATCAAGAACCGTATGAAATAAAATGAATTGCTAGGACAGAAGCATAATTTTTCCTGAGCCCATGCCTTTCTAAGATGTGTTAAAATCCACAGTTTTGATTCTTGTTTTCACACATTTCTTTTCATCTTCTGGCCCAAACTTCTTGACTAGCTTTGTCCTCACAGAACTAGATGGAACGGTTCAGCTGCAGTGCACAGCTGATCAGAGCACAGTCTGATTTGGCATGGCTAGGCTTGATACGTTTAGACACATCTAGATAGACAGAAATTCGAAGATTTTCTTCTTTGCACACAAAACCTTTGTGGCTACATGTGTGTTATTAAGCTAAAAAGCAGCTGTGGCCCATTCTCTGACCCTGAAATCAAGAAGGATAGACTAGCCACTCCTATAATTCCAAAAACAGGCTGGCCACATCCAACCTGCTTATTGCTGCTCGTTGCTGGCCTGTGCTAGCTCCTGGCTGTACCTAGTTATGCTCAAGGAATTTTTCTAAGTTTCACAGCACAGATGACCAATGTTCAAAGCTTATACTGGCGAAGGCATTTTTCTCAATTAACTTTGTGACTTCTGGATTTCTGGTTATTGCACACAATTTCTGTTCCCAGAGGATTTCTGCACTGCTAAGCTTCATACCTCAACCCTACCCTCGAACTATGTGTAACAGGGATGCTGTACAATCCCTGATTTGCAGAAGAGGGATTGCACCACAAAAATGAAATTCAGATTTTCAAATGGGATTGAATATCTCATTTTTTTCTGGATTTCTGCGGATGGTAGGTGCTATATATCTATGAAACTTAAGTGATAGGCTGGGGATCACACAAAAAGCTACCGGGACCCCTTGGAATAGATCCCAGCTTTTCTAAATTCAGATTGAACAATTTAACAAGTGAGATACGTTGACTGTTCTCAGCTTTTGATTCTTTAACATTCATATTTATAAGCTTTTATTTGCAAGTAATAAGGACAAGGAACTCATCGGTTTGAAATTTGACAGCCACAACTTTAATCACAATATGTGATTATACACTATAAGGGATGCATTAAAAATGGTATGACCTGTGGTGAAATGATTAGTGTTGGCTCTGTGGTGAATGTACAGGAAAATATTAGAAATGTTGGTTAAATGTTGTTTGCACACTGCACCCCTCCCTTAAGCACCAACCTCTAATAATGTATCACAAGAAGGCAAGTCAGCATACAGATGTCTGATAATCTGTTATTTTGTGGGCTGTATATGGCCTCACTGAAAGTGGGTCCAATCCCACACTGGCAATATTATCCTTGCAAGTAGAATCAAAATCTATTTGCAGATAAGGGCAGGAGCAATCTGTATGAATTCAGGTTTTTATGGTTATTTAAATACCCAACAAAAAAACTGTAATTCCAGTCCTGCAATTGCACTCACATGAATAGAATTCAGTAATAATGGCTCGTCCTTAAAGGATACTTTCTATCAGAGCATCCTGAGTAGCTTTATAAAGGGAAACACATACCTTTACCCTTATCACAAGCTGAGAAACCAATGCACACAAAAATGAAATAGTACAAGCTGAAAAGTCAGCAGTCCAGATAGGAATAAATCCAAGGCAATTTGAGTCTGATGTGCTCTTCTTTAGTGAAATGAGGGAGCTTTGAAGATACATGTAGGAGTGGAGTCATGGCTTCTGCCTTCATGTCCACCAAAAAATCCACCATACTTGAAATAATTTAATTCCTCGTATCTCATACATTCTCACTTCTGTCTTCAGGAATTGGTTTTCAATTAGCAGTTGTGAATGTATTTTTCACAATCTGCCTATGGAAGAAAACATTTATAGTTAAAGAGATACCAAAAGTGAAGAGAAACCATTGTGTCAGACTGCCCCTCTGCTGCCAGCTGTCACATAGCAACAAAATGTAATGGGATATTGGTGAGAAGGTTCAACCTCTACTGCCATACCACAAACATCTGCCTCTGATGTCATGAGCCAACATAATAACATCGGAGACATTACTTTCAGAGCAGCCCTTACATTATTTCTGTGTAAAAAAGCTGCCCATGACTGAGTACAAAGGAGAAGAGCATGAATCATTTATCAGATTATATTAAGTGTGTAGAGAGGAAATGGCTTCTTTTGTCAAATTGTTACTGAAGAGTGACTTCTGAAAACCATGTTCCCCTCTTCCACTCCATGCCAATGTTATTAGGATTTCTCCCAGTTGTCATTGTAATGTCTGAATGACCAGTGTGGCTAAAGAAATTCATTTAGTCTTGGCTAGGTTTTTCAATGGGAGCTTGGTGGCTCAGACTCCAGGGAAAATCTAAACTCTTGTTAAGGCACTTAAATTACAATCTCTTGTAGGACTTGGAAGCAAAGAAGCTCTGACCCCTTTCCCACAAAACTAGAATCAGTTTTGTCTTGTACTACAGCAATGCCATCCCACATCTCTTCTCTGCTCGGTATTACAGGTACAGTTTTTTGGTGATGGACATCTTTTCACATCTGGCTGCATCTGTACTATCTCCATGAATCAACTCATCCCACTCAAAGCTGTCAGCTCATTCCACTCACTCCAGTTCTCCTCCAGCCCTTCCCATACCTCATACAACCAGCTGGAGATTGCTGCTACAACCAGCCTGTTCCCAGAGCTTCCTAGAGACTTTTTCAATAAAAATGATCAGATCTGTTTTAGGAAATGTAAACAGCTGTTCAAGGCACAGAGCATTTACACTGCTCTCGGTACAGTTAAGGAGTAGTGGACTGGAAGCAGCAATACATATATATATATAGTTTACATATACTTAGGTATGTTTCATATATATATAACGTACATAAATACATACTCATAGATACATATAAAATATGTGCATTATTGTTCTGTCAGAACATTAATCAGGAAAATTAGTCACAACGGAATTGCCTTTGCGTGATGAAAAGGGGGAAAACAAAGACTTTGAGCTCTTTCAGAGCTCAAAATTGCCAGGTTGAATGGAAAGTCTTTTCATAAGACAACACAAGAAGTCCCCAAATAAAAGAGTATGTTTGAGAGTTTACCTTTGAGCCAATGTAACAATGACAACAACATGCAGAAATCAGTAAGAAAACAGAAAAGGAGAGAGTAAAAGAAGGGCTCTAGAGACTAAGAAAGAATAAGGGTGCAAATAGAAGAACTGACAAACTGTTGTTTTGTAAACCATTCAGATGAATAATTCAAAGGTAAAATTGCTAAAAAATGGAGATGGGTTAGCATCAGTTCATTAACCTCTCATTCCACACACTGCTACAGAACTATCTGGCTGCCTAAACAACATGAGTTTCATCAGCTGCAGGGAGTGCCTTAGAAAGATACAGATAAAGAATAAAGCCGTGGTCAGACTCAGCATCTTTTCTGTAGGCTGGATGTAGCTTGTGTGGGGGACATGTCAACACAGTCACCTTGCAGTGAGCTTTGAATAGAGGGTTGCCCATGCTCAAAGCCCATGCCTGCTCATAAGAAGCCAGAAGCCATCACAAAAGGGTGAAATTCCTAAGAGCTCACTAGGCTCATATCCAGCCAGACACCATAGAAGTCTGTCCACGGGTATCTGGACATCAGTCTCAGTGGGCTCTGAGGAACTGGTCTGGAAGCAAGGAAGAAAGGGAAAGTAATTAAGAGGACCTCTTACCATGATGTGCACCCTTCTTCTCACAGAGAGGTTGCAGTTTGCCAAGCATCCTTGTTGGCATGCTAACCTGAACAGCATGCTTAGGCCTGCAAGATCCTCTGGAGGGTGTATTTAAGCCTCTCCCTGTACAGACTGGGTCTGCGCAAAGCTATGCTGACCTGTCTCCATTATATTCATTTCTTTTTTTGTGCTGTGAAGCCTTGTTTTATGGGTCAAACAGAGAGTCAAAAGAGGTGCAAAAATTTTGAGGGAATCTTATGTAAGGGTTGAAAGTCTAAAGAGGAAGATGTATTCCTCAGGCACAAGCCAGAGCCAGTGAAGGCCAGCAGCTGGCATCTGTCCCCATGAACCCTTGACCTCCAGGAGTGATTCTTCAGAATTTCTGGCTTCTTCCATGCAAACACCAGCTCCCACAGAAAACTGAAGAGAAAGACAGTGGTTGAAACGTCCCTGCAGGGGAGAATACAAAGTTTGGTATTCAAATTTAGCCTGAAGAATTGTATCTTTATCTGAAGGTTTTCTGAAGGGTATAGCCCTTTTGTGCCTGAACAACTAAAATGGAAATCTCATCATCTGTTTTTTCATGAAACTGTTAGGGATTCTTTCCTCTTTCAGACCTGCAAATAACACTGTTTCCTCATAAAACCATGCCCTTGCATGTACCAAATGCCTCCAAACCATAACAGCTACTATTGGTTTGGGGCAATCTTATTAGGGATGAGGGATGGAAAACCTCCAGTTTTCAACCTGAATTATCTCCCCACCAAATCCAAACTTCCCACAGCCTTCATGTGACATTTGGTAAGCGCAGCTTGCCTGAGTCAATGCCCAGTTCATCCACATTATTGTTATTTTTTGTTCACTTTTTATTCGGGCTGATTTAGATTTTCCCCTTCTCTTAGCCACACAAGCAGATTCTTTCCTTCACATTTTGGCTGGTGAGTGGTGTGGAAATCTTGCACAATTCTAAGCAATCCTCCAGTACAGGTTGCCACTGCCACAGGTATTCAGCTGCTAGTGACAAGAACTATAGCAATGCCCAAGACAGAGTAAACACTTAGTTTGACATACAACTTTGCTCCAGGAAGCTGCTTGACATTCTGGCCCCTGCAAAATGTCTGTGTTTGTGCCCTGGTAGATCAAGGTCCTGCAGATTCTGTTTTCCCTGGAGTCAGATTTAGGAGGGATGTCTGGCTTACAGGCTGATCCAGGCTTGTTTTCCAAAGTTGACTTCAAGTCATTTGGAATATATTATTCTCAAAATCACTAGTCTCAGAGAATGAAAGCCTGAGAATGATTAAATACTTCAAATAAAAGAAGACGAATAATGTGAGAAACTACCACTAGCCTAATTTTTACTGCCCATTACATTTCATGTTGGATGATTTAATTAATGAACTTGTCTGCAGCTAGTTCCATACAGAAAACGTCATGTGTTTCATTATTTATTTGCACATTGGTGTGGTTTCTTTGTTTTGATTTTTTGTTTTCTTTAATTTTGTTCTGTACCCCCAGCCCACTGAAGGCAAAGCATGATGTTCAAAAGGCTGTTTATATTAAAAAAACAACAACAAAGCAACAGACCCAAACCACAGCCCTGTGCTCGTCTATAGCTAACAGTTAATAATAGATAAACAGGGTCTAATAAAATAGAAGTCTACATGGCCACTTGCCCAAAACACAGAGCAAGCTGGAGATCTGGAAAAGCTGAGTTGTTTATTCCCCTGAGCACACCTCCAGAGCTAATACAGTCACTAAGGAAGAGAAGTCAAAGACCATGTTTTGTAAAGAAAATCATCCAACAAGATCCCTGAATCAGCCAGGCAAAAGCAGAACTGATTACCAAGCACACTAAAAAGTGGTTATAGTTCTGCTAAAGAATTTTTTGCTTATTCTTAAGTTTAAAAGTATTTTCAGAAGTGGCTAAGTGATGTCTCAACTCCAAAAAGATAACCTGTTAAAATAAATGAAAGGTGAAAAATAAAAAAAGTTATATTGTCAGGCCTACCTGTCTAATATCTTCAGTACTGCCTTTTGGAGGCAGCACAAAAGTTCAAGCAATAGTTCATAAATATGAATATAAATAATATAAATATATAATCCGTGAGGCCTACATAAAGGCTGAGTTAACTTATTTAAATTAACTTAAATAAGTGTGAGGAAAGTGATTCAAATAAATATTTTGTAATAACATTCTGGAATCATTTCCATTAGAAATATTATTCTGAAATAAAGTCTTCTTCCACCATTACTGGTATGCTGTTGAAGTGGTGGGTTCTGGCTGCATACCTCAGGGCTAATAAGCACTTAAAAACCTCACTTTGTAACATGCAAGAGATGTAAATGGGGACAAATAGTTTACTGCCAAAGGTTCACAGACATATGGAAGGCATCATTCTTTATTTGCTTGTTAGCAGTTAATTGTCTATAAAAGTATCAAAATAATGAAAAAATGTGCTATTTTTGAATAGCTGTGGCTTCATGGAATTGTTACTGAGATGAAAACTTGCATTTCTCAGTCCTTAATACTGAGCATAAACTGTTCCATTTCTAACTTACATAAAATCATGACAATCACATCTCGGAGGTGCATATCCTTAACAGGGAACAGCTTAAACTGATGACTGCACCAACATACACAAAACAGCTCTAAACTGTGCATAAGGATGGTTGCTGCTGTGCTAGGAAATACGTGGTCTTTTCACCTCACTGCTCTTGACTTGCTTGTGCTGCTTCCACTGCTTTATTCTTCAGCCTTGGACTTCTTCATTTCTCTGTCTCTCAATTTAATAAAAATGTACTTAACCTTATGAAATGGTTTTAAATTGCAATAGGGAAAGTATTGCATTAGGACAAGGTAGCCTGAAGTATAAAATCTCTTAGTAATAGTCTAGCCAAATGTCCTGAGAGTACTATCATTTTTTCTTATTGTTACATATAGATTTGGGGAGGGAGAAAAGTCTTTCTCAGCCATGCTGATCTCAGCATTTCTGTTTCAATGCTACCTTGAAACAGAACAAAAGTGGCTCTGAGCCCAGGGATAAATGAAGACAGACACAGACCATGGGCAGTAGGTCGAGTCATGTCAAAGACCTGATAATTATAAATGCAGGAGAGAGGGAAGAACATTTAGTGTGGTCTAGTATACTTCACAATCTAATAGTAGGCATGTATACATTTGTCTCCACAGAATGTAACACTGGGACCCATGTTCGTATCATCTCTATCCACAGTTTCCTGTTATTGATGTCTTTACAGGAGATGATACAAACCACTGTAGAAATTGGAAAGGAAAGAAGAAAAAGGACGTGCCCTGTCCTTTCCCCTCAGACTGTCATTCCCCTTCCACATTTCCTGTTCCACTGTCATTTTATGCAGATCCTGCCTTTCTGTTAATTCATTTTATTTGTCATATATAGATGACAAGCAACAGATTTTCTCGGACAAAAATATGTAGAATTCATTACACAGTTCAGCCGTGTAATGCAGAGCCTGTATTTAAAACTGGAATCTCTAGGCTATATATGAGGGAGAAATATTGTGAGGTTCAGTTTTGGAACAAAGGTATATTCAGTCAGCCTTGTTGTCCTAAGACTTCACTTGCATTCTAAGTCATGAAAAATAACAGATAAAAAGACCACTGCCATCTTTTGCATCGGTATAAGAACTGCTTGGGGAAATGCAATAGAAGAATATAATTGTTGTAAAAGATCAGAATATATTGTGCTGGAAAACTACCAGATGAAGCTCAGAAAGGAAAATCTAAG
This sequence comes from Penelope pileata, assembly GCA_013396635.1. Lineage (NCBI taxonomy): Eukaryota > Metazoa > Chordata > Aves > Galliformes > Cracidae > Penelope > Penelope pileata. The sequence goes on along the minus strand of WBMW01003636.1, from coordinate 1,249,491 downwards.
AGGACAAAAAGGAGGCATATGTATCTTATGACCTATTCATTGTATCATGATGAAAAGCAACATTCAGAGACCAAGGCAGTTAGTCTAAGAGGAGATACCACTAACAGAACAATAGATCCACTAACAGAAATAAGAGGGAAGAAAACATGCACTGGACAAATAACTCTACTATTGAGTCTACAGAAATCAAAGCAAAATTCTCATCTTATTCCAAGGCCTTCATTTCATCCAAAGCACTCTTCCACATTTTCAAATGTGCAAACCACTTGAGCGTGCGAAGAATGTTGAATTAGCAGCACGTCTTTTAGCTTTACAAAACTAATCGCTTTGCTGAAAGTAAGGGGCAGGTAAAATGAGAGGAAATGACAATTTGGGGGTAAGGATTAGTTAGTGCCAAGTAAGAAGGAGAGAAGGCAAAGAAGAAGAGGAATATTTAGTCAAGATTTCTGACTACCCTGAATAAATAAGCAGCCCATGGTAATGAAAAAAAGCGTATGGCAAAACAGTCTTCACTGGTAACAGAAAAGTCAAATGTGTTGAACACACCTGATCTATAGTTGAAGGGGTTAGAAGGCAGCACCTGCAGTGTCCAGTATTCATCATTTAAAACCAATTTATCCATGATGTTTCTTTCATAATGCCAAGTTACAAAATGTCAAAATGGCTACGTCCAGAGCTATATCATGTTTGGTATTTCAGCTGAAGCCAGTAGAAGCAAGCATTGCCATATAAGCTGCTGCCTGTGCTCCAGATTAGAAGGTAAGGAGGGTGGTGGAAACTGTTGGGAGCTACACAGAAAATTGTGCAAATGTCCTCCAGTTTTAAAAGTGGAGTGAGATTATTTCTACAGGCATCAAAATGAAATCAAATAATTTCTAAAAGTCCTTTAGCTTCACATATTTCTTTAACAGTTCATAACTAGCCTGTATATGTGGAGGCCAGGCTTTGGGAGGAGTGAAATAAATGCACCTGAGTAATTCACAATAATCTTTGGAATTCGAGAGCCAGCTGTGGTGGAGATGCCACAGTTGCCAACTCAGGGCAGAATTCTGCCTATCTCATGCCTCTCAGCCAGAGAATTGCCTAAAAGTGCTAGAGATATTTTATGTAAAACCACCTTGTTGGCATGTTTTCCTTAATTCTGGATGAAATTTTCCCAGGAAATTTCACTGATCCACACAAATTCCCAATACACAAAGGCTACCCTACAAAATACCCTCTGAAAAGTTAAGATCAGGAAAACGGGGGAAAAAAGAATAAAGATGAGACGTTCATTTGTTCTAAATGTATCCAAGCATAAGTTTGGGGGGGGATTTTTCTTTTTCTTTTTTTCCTGTGTGGGAGAGAGAGAAGTAAAGGAGGAGGGGATAACAAAATGCAATATTTTAACTGTTCAGAAAAGGCCAACTTCAATTCAATTGGCATGTAAAACAACTCTAACTATAGCAGTTGTTGGAATGAACTAAGAATTTCTATATTGCTTAAATTTTTCACTTCATTACTACTGCTGATCCAGCTCCTCTGGTAGGAGCTCCAGAACAGATATAACGCCAGGTTACACTGTGTGATGTTACCTCAGCACTTAAGAGGAAACAACATTAGCAAAGATGTTGAAGATCCAGCCCAGCTGGTGCTGCATCTACACTAGCAGTCTAATGGTAGCATTATGATAGGAAAGAAAAGAATTACTACCATAAAAATCCCTTAGCTTATATAAATCCTTTGATAGTTCTGCAATGATGACATTTAAACGTGGTTCTGGGGACAAAGACATTAATGCCAGTTCTGATAACAGACCATTCACAAATATGCAATAAATTGAGCAAGGTGGAGAATGGAGATGGGGTTGGAAATAACTTAGATACGCTTGTTCAGGAAAAAATTCTCAGCAGCTTCAAAAGTTAAACTCCAACAGCCTGAAAGATTTAAAACAGCAAAAGCAAACAAACGAAAAAACCAAAAGCATAGAACTGAAGAAAAAGGAGGCTACAAGAGACCATGAGGTTTGCTCCATCACCTTGCCCAAGTGAGAATCACAACTCTGATTCTTGTCTACAACATTTACAGTCTGCCCTTAAAGAGCCCAAGCACCTTCTTCTCCTGCAACCTTCTTTAGCACTTCACTGTCCCTACTATTGGAGAAGTTTTCATGGGATCAAGTCTGCATCTTCCCTGTTGCAGCTGAAACTCCTCATTTCTGTTCCTCAGGACATGCTTTCCTCTGGAGCAACCTTTCCTTTTTTTATTTTATTTTATTTTTTTTTTCCCAAATGTACATGAAGATCATTATTGTGTCTCCCTTCAGTTTTTTCTAGTTTCACAGACAGTAAATATACATAATTCTTTCAACCTGGAAGGCAAGTTGCAATCAAGCTACTTTCATTAAAATGAGCTGTAAGTAATTTCAGGTGCTACATTCACATGTTCTGCCTGTTTTTTTCTGATGGTTTTACAACCATATTTTCCTTATTGAAAAATAACATAGGAATAACAAAAGCCTTCTCCTTGTAGTTTGAAAGACTCACACAGACAAAGGAGAGAAATGACTAACTGATTATTCATAAAAAACAGTTCAGCTGACTCATTAAGTACTGTTGAGATGTTGAAATCAGGGTAAAACTCTTTAAAAGCCTTTTACATCATTTAATTGTTTCAAGTGGGCTTCAAAATATAGACTTCCCAGGTCTCTCAGGCACAAGCCTGGACAGCTGTAGCCCTGTTGCCTCCAAGATTGCCCGTGCTGCAATAGCCTGCTTGCTGCAAGACAGACCAGATGAAGGTATCCCTCCATGCCCCTTTTTCAGTCCAAGCTACAAATGCCCTGGGCAGCAGCATAAAATTTTGAACTTTGCAGTGGAAAAGAGTCCCTGGGTCATGGGAAAGCCATGATGCCACTGTGGTATTTAAACTGTCTGGGTCTCATACACTGCCCTGGCACCATATGAATTACTAAACCTAGACTAAATGTCTAGTTTTCAAAACCTGCTTTCTCCCTCAAGGTCCATATGTACCAGCACAACAAAACAAGTATGTGTGGTTTTTTATACTATTTCATGATTGCATTTTAAAGCATTCTCATTCTCAGGTTTTTACAGTTTGTTTTTGCCATGTATATTCTGTTTGCCTTTCACAAGCAACATCTCCGATTTGTACCTTTACCATTTACCAGGATTTATCTGCCATACTTCAAGTTGTCAAAGGATAAAACAAATCTCAACACCCCACGCACCCCTCAAAATTCTGAAGTTTCTGTGGCATTTTAAAATAGATGTTAACAGGCAGTGGAAAAGTTGTATTAACATGACGGTCATCTACTGTGCAAAAAGCAGTGACAATTCCAATTTTTTTGATTGATACAGAACGATTGGCCAAATAGTTTTCAAATTCTCCAGCTCCCAGTCCTATTAACCCCGTTGGCAGTCAGTTAACACAGCAGCCAGTAGAAGAACAGCCTCTGGCAAGTACCAGTGCCTTTGCTACAGTACAGTAAGTGGTGCTTATCGACTCTCAGAAATGCTTGGCTTTATAAACTGCTTCATTATATGCACATAATTTCTCTCTCTGACTTTGGGTGGAAATGCATCTTTGCACACAAATTGTCGTCTCACATGGCAGGTCAGAGACTACATCATGCAGGAGAGTACTTTGTCTGTAGAAAATGTTATCCACTGTCGTGCCCTGGGTGAGATCACCTTGCTATAAAGTGGTCAAGAAGTTCTTCCATTAATCTCTCCTGCCTCTATTACTGTCTGAGGTTCACCAGATATCCTGCAGGCATCTGATAATTGCTGCTGCTTGATTTTCTTAGACTCTTCTAGTCCTTACTTGAAAGCTGATCTTCCAGATTTTTAGGGTTTTTAGGGTATTATGACCTGATACCTTGGTCAAGACCATATCTGAACACATTCAAAGTTCAGTCTCACAACAAACATGGGCCAAAAGACACATGAACATTTACATGAATTTAATTGAACAGAGGCAACTGTCCTCTTAGACTTAGTATCAAGATAGCATATTTTATATCTTTCTTCATGATGCAAGAAGGCCTAATTTAGCCTGAATGGAAAATGTGTGCAAAGCAAAGCAAAACAGTAGATGCACAGTCCATGAGACCATAAAAAAACAAAAGACCGTGTTTTCTGATTGAACTTAAATGTTTTAAACAGCAAATTCTTTATCTTCTGGAATAGTCTTCTCTAAGAGTCATAGAGGATTCATTTGAATACTACAATAGTGAACATTCATAGAATCATAGAATTATAGAATCATATTAGGCTTCAATTGGAAGGGGCCTTAAAGATCACCTAGCTCCAAACACCCTGCCATGCGCAGGGCTGCCACCCACCAGGTCAGGGTGCCCAGGGCCCCATCCAACTTGGCCTTGAATGCCTCCAGGGTTGGGGCATCCACGGCTTCTCTGGGCAACCTGTTCCAGTGAAGCATCACCACCCTCTGAGTAAAAAATATTCCACTTCCTTGGGCTTTACTGGGGCTGATCTCTATGAAAGCATATGTCTTGTTTCTCTGTGTCAGTACCCTAGGCAGCCTTGACCTTAGTCCTCCCTATTGCTGCCCACCTCTAGGCTCCCCCAGAGCCCAGAACCCGTTGATGTCATAGCAAGGCACGTCTCCAGCTCCCCACATCCCTGCCCAGCCATGAGCTCTACACAGCTGGGCCCACACACGGGCCCACATCCTGGCCTGGCCCAGCCGTGGCCAGGATGTGGGACTGTCCCCAGAGAGGTGCCTGTAGCTAGGGTGCCTCAGTGCCTCAGGCTGCTCTGCTCGTGGTGGGGTAGATGGATAGGAACTGGCTGCAGACCCTGCCCTGTCAGACCCACAGAGAGCCCCCACTGCCCTGTCAAGGCCTTGGTACTCTGACAGATTCAAGAGCAATGTAATGCTGGGCATTTTTCCCAGAAAGACTCCATCCCGATTAAATTGCTTCTCTGTCTTCTGTTTGATTATCTAAGCACATTGCAGTGTTTACATGTCTCCTTGCAAGGTAATTTTATAAGCATTCTGTTCAAACTCTTTTCTGCGCCCTCTCAGGTTCTGAAAAGCCTTTTCAAAGATGTAAATATTCAAACAGCACCTCTGCTTTCAAACAAACGGTATGCATATCAGAAACAGAGGTAATACTACCTCTCTGTTCTTCACAGGTAAGAGGCTAAAGGTCCTTTTGGAAATAGCTTCACTCAAGGGTTCATACTTGCCTATTAGACCAATGCAATATATGTCCACCTTGATGTCTGCATATGTTTAAGTAATGTGGTTTGAAAACCATATTGTTACTTTAAAAGGTGCGTTTTGCTGTGGAGACAAGGTCTGCAGCTGGATTTTCAAGTCTCTTTTATTCTGATGATGCCTTTGTTAACTTTAATGGTGGTGGCCTGAGGCTCTCTAGACCTGGCAAACATGAGCAACTTTTCATCTGCATAAAAATGAGCTGAGACATTCACTGAGTTTTCCATTGTTTATCAGCCTCAGTAAATATTTGTGGGTGTCTCTATTCACAAAGTATTTCATTTTTGCAAAGGAACCCTTCCAAAAAAATAAAAAATTGGGGGAAATATCTGGAATGCCAGAAGTACCAGCCACCAGTGCAGTGATTGCCAAGAGGACTTTAAGGTCCTCTGTGGTGGGTCTGTTGCTTCTTCCAATCCCATTCACATTGTCTTTTCTGTCTCAAGGATAACACTGACAATTAAAACAAAGCATTTACCTTGCATTTCTGTTTGCAAACAGGGTTGACTGAAGTTTACTTCTGGAACAGTTTAAAGAAGCCAAGAAACAGACAATCCTGACTGTAGTAGATGCTGTTTAAAGAAAGGCTCAGAGTCAATTTTTCTTGGTCATGACCTTCACATCATGTAAAGGAGAGCTAAGATGTTTCCAAACATGCTCTTGTTTGGTATAGGGATTCTTAAGTATGCCATTCATACTCCTCCAGTTTCCCATGGAGATTTGAAAGTACTGTCTGTGCCTTTGCTGAGAGAGCATCCAAAGAGTCCCTCAAATCTATACTGAAATCTTTCAGATATAAAGGCATTATACTGTAGGCAGAAAGAGTCAAAAAAAAGAAAGTGTTGCTTAAAGCTTTGATACTCAGTTAGGGCCAGAAACACAGTAAAGCTGGAATTTTTTTATTGGGAAATGTCATCTTTTTGTATAATTTAGGTGTTTAATTTGTTTTCATCATTACTGGCCTGATTAAGTTAAAATGAGAGACAGGATCCACCATCTGTGCTCTTATTGGCCAGAGAAGATCAAGGGTCTAGAACCACAGCCCTTATGCGGTAACTCCAAATCAGATCTTGCTGGATTTTTTTTCTTATAATAAGTTCAATTTTCTGTGCAAAGCAAATGCTTTTCTTTCATCTGCTTCAGAACACTTTTCAGCTAAACTCCACACTGCAAAAAAAATTTTACACTTATGCTTATGTTTATTCCTTTCTAGTAAGTACAGCTAAATTTTGGGTAAATTTTTCCTCATTTGTTTTCTTTTTTTCCTGTGAATGTTTATGTGCTATTTCTTATAATTTTTATTCTGCCTTCCTACCTATAAGGTGGCTCCAATGGGTTTGTCACAAGAGGTTGTAAAGCTTGCTATGCCAGTCATCTTAGCTCCTGGGTAGTTAAATTATTATTACTAAAATTTGTTTTAATTCATTTTAATAAAAATGAATCCCACTTACATAAAGTAACACCACTAAAGTAAAACCAAACAGAATGAGCTAGAAAGACCTTCCTTCAATAGGCTGGAATAGGCACAATTATTGCATTTTTTTCCCTTATTCTTCTGTTGTTCAACGCAACCTCCAAGATGTGCTGTTCAAGACTCTAGATACTAGACTAGATATTCGCATATCACTGCTACCAACTGCTTGGTAGTTCATGTTGTTGAGGTTTATTCAAGTTGGATTGAGCATATTTTTACTAGGTGGAAGTGCTCTTTTCAGTTTTCTTTTATTGGATAAAGAGAAGTATAGGAGACCTATGTGAAAAAAGTTACACTTAAAGAGTATTGAAAGTTGCAATCTCAATATACTCCAAATTAAATCACTAGCCTATATCTTTACCACGGAACCAAATCATGTCCTGTGTATATATGCACATGTTATGTTTTTACATGAAAGCACACACATTACTCCTTAGAAATCTGTTTTTACCCACTGCACAGACAGTGGAGCAGAGGAGAACATAGTGACAAAAAATATATAACATATATGTTATTATTATATTTATCTTATTAATGACATTTATAAACACTGACTGCGGACTCAGAGGAACAGGGTTCTCTTTCTGGAATTCCCACGAATGTACTGTTCAGCAAGGCCATAATAATGCCGGCATTTGAGGATGTCAGAGTAGCAGGTTACATACTAATCTCAACCATAGTATTTCATGGTTCTTGCAGTCTATATGTGGTACTACTGCTTGACATTTTTTCATGATTCGGAGGAAGGGGGAGAAGAGAGATTGGGAGATGGAGTTTTGCCAATACATGTGCAAACTCAAATTCAGGAAGGTAAAAATGAGAACCTCCACGTCCCACTGCAGCTCCAAATGGGAATAAAAGACATACATCTTAGTCATTCTGTTCCTTTTCTGTTTATGAAACAAATCTAAGTCTCACCTCTAGCTGGATACTCGGTCTACTTGGAAATATTAATTACTGTCACAGCTTATGTTGGCTTAATATGCTTTGGTTGCTCTCAATGAAAGGAGCCCTTTTAAAGAGGCCACAGTAATTCTGCTGTTGTTCATTCTGTCCGCCTGCAATCTCTTTCCCAAGGTGATAATAGTTGTAATAGAACAGTTGTCATTCTGAGCTCTTCATTACTTCCCTTGAGGTAGCTGTTAATGCAAACAGCCAAAATCATGTAGTGTTGCTGTTCTCCAAGATATCCCAATTTACTAACATGCGGTTCTCATTTGGAAAGATTGAGGAGTAGCACTTTCATAATAGCACCAAACAAAAAACATTTAGGTGTAACTAAAGAGTACTGTGAGAAGTGATGTCCACAGGCATGCTTTTTTTGTTTGTTTTTAAGCCAAATGTGGCACAAAAGATGCATTCATTTTCCAGCCTCATTACCTCACCAGGATATATAGAGAGAACTCCTCTCGCCAGGACCTCTGTGAATTCAAGAAACACAACTGAAAATGGGAGCACTTGCATTAGTGCATCATAGGTATCTGTTTGAATCCATGTCCTGATTGAAAGTGAACTGTATTTAAAGAGTAAGAAAACTCTAGAGCGTTATTTAATCTTTTCCAATTTGATGCCACACACAGCAACATTAAAACTATGTTCATCTTGTTATCTTTCCTACAACCATGAAGTCACTTACGACCTCCTCTAGTGTCTACACATGGCAACAAGATAGTAATATATTTTACCATTCAAATATGATTGACTGTTTCTATTTGACATTACTAATTATGTGTGAAACATAAGGTGTAATTCTGAAACTTTTGCAATATTATTTAGTGGAAATGTAAATGCTGTTAAATATAACTCTGCTACAATGTGTCATACAAGGAAGATGTGTCTAGTCCTTTTCTAGAATAGCAAATATACATGGTCTTAGTTAAAGAAATGTTGTGGTTTAACCCAGCAGGTAGCTAAAGACTACACAGTAGTTCACCCACTCTCCCTCCCCCCCGTGGGATGGAGAATTGAAAAAAACCTAACAACGTAGAATTTGTGAGTTGAGATAAAAACTATTTAATAAGGAAGATAAAAAAAAAGAAATATATAGTATAACGATAATTTTATAGATAAGATAGATACACAAAATAAGTGATGCACAAGCAATTGCTCACCACTCACCAACAGATGCCCAGCCAGTCTCCAAGCAGTAGCTGCGCCCCTGGCCAACTCTCCAGTTTTTTTATTTTTTCACATGATGCCATAATGGTATGGAATATCCCTTTGGTCAGTCTGGGTCAGCTGACCTGGTTCTCTCCTCTCCCAGCTCCTTGTGCCTCCTCAGCCCCCCTCACGGGCAGGACAATGAGTTTCTCAGAGAAGCTGATGTCCTTGGCTCTGTACAGCACTGCTCAACCACAACTAAAACATTGGTGTGTTATCAACATTGTTTTTCTCCTAAAGCCAAAACATAGCATTATACCAGACACTATAAAGAAAAAAATAAATTCTGTCTCAGCTGAAATCAGGAACTTCATTGGTCCCATTCGTTACTTCTCTTTGGTTTCCTCCTAAGATATAGGACTCAGAAAGTAAAAATAATCAGACACAGCAAGTAGGCAGAGAAGTTTATGTTATTGGTAGCTTGCCCTACAGTAGTAAAGATCTGCAGCTATAATATCTCTTAAGAAATGTTGGATGTATAGAACAAAGTGCAGATGAAGACAGAAATCGTGGAATTTGGATCTAGAACATGCCTGTCTTAGACCTGCAGTCTTGGAATTTGTAAAAGGGATGGTCTTGTTGGATGTGATGGCAAAAGACAGAGTCATGGAGATGTGGAAGAAGAAGAAAGATTTATAATATGTAGCATAGAGTTTGGCTGTTTATTAAAAAAAATGGGGGAGGGGGCTTCTGTCCTGAGTAATCCAGTTTGTCATTGGATTAAATTGTTTTCTAGGCCACAGCTTGAGATGAGAAATCAGAAAATCATATACGCTGAATTTCTCTCTTGTTGAGTTCCCAAAATCAGAGATAAATACAGTTGCCAAAAGCTTTCCTGAAGATGACAGATCCAAAGACATCACACACTACTGAGACTGTCTCATCAGCCTCCCAGTGTCTAGCATGTCGACTTACAGACTTGTAAAGATTTAGAGAGAGTTAGGCACAAATGATGGAGGAAAGAAAGGTGGCGTGTATTGGAGCAGATCTGTAAGCACTCTGCCTACTCTGTATTTGAATTAACATTTGAATTAGCTACGACATACCTCTAAACACTTTGGAACAGCTGTGCAAGAATCATAGAATCATAGAATGGTTCAGGTTGGAAGGGACCTTAGAGATCATCTTGTTCCAACCCCCCTGCCATGGGCAAGGACACCTCCCACTAGACCAGGTTGCCCAAAGCCCCATCCAGCCTGGCTTTGAATACTTCCAGGGAGGGGGCATCAACGACTTCTCTGGGCAACCTGTTCCAGTGTCTCACCACCCTCACAGTGAAGAATTTCTTCCTTAGATCTAATCTAAATCTACCCTCTTCCAGTTTATAACCATTACCCCTTGTCCTGTCAGAACTAAATGAACTTTGAATGAACTAAAAGAACTAAATGCTTTTGAACACATCCAGAATCTCAAGCCTTATATGGATTCAGTACAGCATTTCTTGATCATTCTTGTCATTTTGCTCTTCAGGATTGCTATAAATGGTGACAAACATAGTTATAAAATAAGTTTTCATTACTGATTTTTCGCTCAGTGTTTCAATGCAATTTACAGTCATGATTTCATTCTGTTTCTGACTCTATGAGACAGTATACATGCAATTATCCTCATGGCATACAAGAATAGGCACAGAAGGCACTTTCAGACTACTAGGCAGGTATTCAGAGGAAAAATCAGGGCAGAGGTAGGAAGAAGTACACATAACTAATTACAGTAATGATAAAAAATCAACCCTCCACATAGGTTCCAGTGGGAGGTAGAATAGGATGGGGTGGGAGTGGCAGCAGGAATTTCTGCCAGATGTGGAAAGCAGAGAGAAGACAATGCTGGCTCTCTGCAGGATGCCTGTTTTCCTCCTACCAGTTTTGAATGACTGCCAGGGAAAGAGTATACTCAGGAATATCTCTCCCTTGAGTGCCTCTGTTCCTGACAATACTAAATACATGCAGGAGGGTTTGACTATATTGTCAAAATGTGAAGTCAAACTACTCAGAAATTTTGAGTGTAATCTTTCTGCTAGTAGGGGGGATTTTGTCCAACAGTTATCATAAAAAAAATTCTAGTTATTTTATTTTGAGTTTTCCAGCAGAAAGACCAAATTAGGTCTTGAGGACTCCGGAAGTAAACTTTTTTTTCCTTTTCATCATTTTCTTGCTCAGTAAAATCAGGCATTTTGAGGTATTTTTGCCCCACTTTTAGATTTATTTTTTCCCAAATGCAATTCTTCTTTTCTTTTCTTTTCTTCTAATAGTTAAAACAGCAAAAAGGAAAGTAGTTCAGCTGACAGTCAGAAAGACTTTTTATACCACATCCACTCCCAAAAACTTAAGATTAGAAAATAATGCTCCATTTTAGTATTTGTAACTTTTCAAGCAAAGAAACACATCTCTATAAGAAGTCAATGTTCTGAATAGAACAAGAGGAATCAGGTTGTCTTCCTAATGTAAAGAGCCCACACAGGCTATAGGAGCTGTTGTGCCATTGCCTTGAAGGAGGGATTAAGAAAGCGAGTGCAGCCTATACACTCTCTCACATTCTTGCAATCCATGGTGCAAAGTCAGGCATCTTCAAAGAGAAAAGGTTCAGAGAGAGGTAACGCAAACCTACCTGAAACAGTTCTTGTGGCAGTAAATTATTAGCTGGCTGGCATGACGCTGGCTTTGGCTTTGTTTAATGGCAGCATTCTACAAAAAATAAGTCAGGCCTTTAATTTGTGTGCTAACTTTGTGCCTTCAAGTTGGCATATTTTCATCCATGACATCCAAGTACCTGTTGTTTTTTTTTGTTTGTTTGTTTTTCACAGATCATATTATCAGATAATAATAATACCACCTAATTGTTCTTCTTTTGCCTAGAGCATATTCCTCTCATTACAATGATTATTATAAAATACGCTGATTGTTGCACAAGAAAAGAATTAAAGAACCTTAATACTACAATGATGTTTTATTCCTACTTAGGTATGAAATTTGTTCTGAAACAGGTTTCTGAAATAGGAGTCCAGTGTTGTCCTAATCAAACTAAAATTGCCATAACTTCAGCAGAGCAGTGTTTATAAGCAGCTGGCTTTTTTTCCTTTGAGAGCAAACATGGAGCAATGTTTCCCTTGCACTCCAAGTCTGGATTCTCCTCCCCATGGATTTAGTTTCTGTGATTTTTATATCAAACCTGAGTCTGAGTGCAATGAAAAATGTCAGGTTCTGTGCTATATGCGAATAATAGGCCTTCAAATTAGGCTGAATCTCTGTTCCCCATCTAAGTACATTGTATCTCCATAACAACCTAACAATTCTTAGCAGATTAGTAACAGGAAAACATACTGTGCATGAATCAATTTCTAAATGTGTCCTGGGAGAAAGATCTGGTAGTTAAAAGAAGACACGCAACAGGAAAAGATTACTGTCAGTACAATACCAACACAGCTGGCATCTCTTCTTTGAGAAAACGCTACGTTCTTCATAGCACGAATGCAGACTCCTCACCAGTTAATTTCTTGTATTTCCAAAAACGTTTTCTTAGCAAAATCCAAGCAGAGCAGGAATACAAGCATTAGAGCAGCTGTTTAATACAAACCATGGAAAGAAAGTATGGAGATATTGTAAAGAAACATTTTGTTCATTGCTCTTCTGTCCCAATAGAAAAAAAGTGTTAGTATGAAGCTTACTTACTTTGGCTAGGAAAGTATAATTGTACTGTGCTCTCCATATGCTGATTATGCTTTTAAATTAATTTCCATGTGTGTACTCCATAAGAAAATCTATTTACAGGAATCAACCAAACCTCATACAAAATCTATTAATCCGAATTTGTCTAAGAATAAAGGTGATATTTTCTACCTCCAATTAAATATTTAAATGTAATAAACATAGACAAGTGGGGAGAAAGTTAAAGCAAACAAAGGAAAACCAGGTTTCCATTTCATGGTGCCAGACTTTTGGGTAAATTCCATGCCTATTTGTTCTTTGCTGCTGTACAGAACATAGGAATTCTTTTTACTGAATTCTACTGAGGTGCTGCAGGGCTTAATTTGCTACAAAATGCATTCAGGTTTTCTGATGGTATTTCAGAATGGCATGTAGTGAACTGGCTTTAGAAGTGCACATAAATGTATACTCAGCTTACACGCACTCAGCTGACTTAGGATTGAGCCAAACTTCAGAGAGAGGCAGATCCACTTCTTGGTAGATACCAGGAAAGTTGTACCAGTCATATCTGTACACAAAGACCTTCAGTATTTAAAGAAAGTAGTTAACTCAAAGTATATTACAAAAACTTAAAAACAGCACCTTGTGCATAAAGCAGAACAGGCCCACCCTTTCTATATTGAGGGATGCTAAGCCAGGCCATTAAATTTTGTTTGAGGTCTGGCCAGACCCATATAACTCAGATAAACAGAGATTACTATGAATTACACCTGCTTCTCCCTTTCTTCTCGGTCAAGCTTGTGGCCATTCTCTTACTTTTAAATCTTGCAGCTTTATGGGATAAGTTGTCATAGTGTTCAGTTACGAAGCAAAGCTTGGAAAAGAAAAGGAGAGACAAAAGCCTGATTTATCTGTAGCAAGAAAACCATCATTAGGCAACTCAAGCAGCAAAGTAGGTTTATTTCAGAGTGTTATAACATACTCAGCTTTGGAGCTCAAATTGATAAGTGCTTGTCCAGGTGACAACTCATGCCATAAATCCCTTTGTAATTGCTTCTTCTGTCTAGCCTCCTTTCCTTTTCTAGGAAGTTATGTTCTCAAATAGTCCTTACTGACGGGCTGAACATAAAGTATAGACCCTGTCATTTAAGACGCTGGAAATGAGATGCTGCTAGAATGGATCCTAGGCATAGGATGCATTCTCCATGTTCATGGAGCGTTAAGATTTCTCCTTCACATATTGCATTAGATACTGAGGAGTGATCGTGCACTTCAGTTAAAAGTAAATAAAACCTTAGCTGAATAGCTGAGTTCTGCTACATTTCAGTGAATAGAAGACCACAGGTCATTTCAGGTGAAAAAGTTCCTCTTGTCACTGGCTCAGTGTATTTAATTAAAACTATATTAGCATCGGTTGAATATTTCTTAGAACTTAGCTGTTATTTAGAGTGAAGAGTTGATTCTCTTCACTCTAGTTTGACTAACATCTTGTCATCTTACCAGAAAAATTAACTGTGGCAGCAATACTCTGGAAATGCTGTTGTAGTTTATATGCCCATTGATTTTTCAGGTCTGTGAGATGGTAGGAGAGCCTAAGAAGATGTGAAAAGAGACTGTTATCTAGAAGCGTTTACAGATTAGCATACCAGAAGTACACATGGAAATTGCCTGTGAGGTGCTGCAGCTGAAGCACAAAAATGCTACATCCAGCCAACTCCCTGATAAGTTTATTTCATAATTAACACAAGCAGGATGAGAGGCTGGGTCTCACTCCTGCTGAAATCAATCACAAATCATTTTCTCTGCTGACCAATGCATTTAACAAAAGATTAAGGCAACTCAGTTTTCTACAGGGCCAGGCAGAAATCTATGTATAAATCTTCATTAAATTCTTAAGGATTCTCATGAGATCTAAGTTGTTTATATGCCTCCCATCAGTCCTGAAATCTTTGTCTCAGTCAGAGAATAAGTCTGACTCTGCTGGGTGTAACACAGCATAACCTTATATACGTGAAAAAAAGACTTGGCTCCAGGGAGGCTAGGAAAGTTAGGCATCTCATGTTCCTCACATATTTCTTCATAGTATGACAATGATAAAATAGTGCTGCTAAAGTGGCGAAAGCCCCTCCAAGGAAGAGCACTGTGTAGTGGCCCCATTACTGCCGTGGGAGGGAAATGGGATATTCTATCAAACCATTGGATATAAGGATGGCCCTTCAAGTGATGTATGGAGGAAGTACATACCTAACACACATCTATCCTCACAGTTTTAGCACGAAAGACGCACATAATAGAGAAAATTTCTTTATTTCAAGGGTTTCATTTCTAAGAAACATGAAGGCTCCAAAATAACTGCAACAATTCTGCAGTTGTTGCTTGAACAAAGGTAATTGAACTAGCCTAAACAAACCATCATGTATCAAGTGATGGGGAAGAAAAAGAGGAGAAAATAAACTATTCAATTTTTCTTTTTTAGTGAAAAGGTAAGACACTGCATGTTAATATTGGTTAGGAAAATATGCAATTGCTCTTAACCAAAGACCAGTAAGAAAGTGGCTTTTTTCTTTAGAACAATATATTTCTTTCAGAATTTTTAAATAATTATAGACACCTCTAAAATTCTGATGTTTTAATATGAGATCCTACACAGCTTGAAGAGAGACTGAATTCTGAAGAATTGTTTTGTTAGTATCCCCCTACAGCACTAAAACCTGCAAGCTAGGATATAGTGCCCAAGCCAGCTCTTGTTTAATAGTCCTGTTTGGGAAATTATACTTAATATTAATAAATGAAACAATAATCTAAAACATGACAGACTTCTGGTTTCATTTTAAGTGATAAAAATTCTTTATGAGCTACTGGTAGTGCATTTTATAGACACTGGGACAGCAGCGGGGGGACAGATGCTTCATCTAGAGCAAAGCTTTGAAAGACGCTATCATCAGCACTTTGGCTAGCTGAGCTTTGATGTTTTGCTATAAAATCAATCTGTGAATGTGAGTTAGACTTTGGGACAAAGAATTAACATTTGTGTAACTTGGCACCTCAAGAAGAGACCTGATATTTTAAAGAATATTAAATCATGTCTTTGAGAGAAATGGTCAGAAAACCTGAGCATCAGAACACACCTTTATAAAGTTGTTTTAAAATAACTAAGTTTGAAAATCTTTGTTTCTTCTTATGAATTGTTAGTCAGGACTCCTAAGCGAGAGCGATGTGTTATGTGTATTCCCATAAATTTTGAACTCTGGGGACAACCAAGTAAAGATCTTCAAGGTATTGCTTCCACAAGTCTCTTAAAAATTACATCTTATTAAATACCCGGAAATTCAATCACAGGTATTAAACCATAAGACATCACAGAAATACTCATCTTTTTACTTTATGAATCTCCTTTCAGTACTTAACCTGGTTCTACGTCTAGTTGTATTTACATAATTAGCTTCATGAAACTTGTTTAAACTTCCCCATAAATGTCAGGACTTCTTGCATTCCTGGGAAATGCATAAACAAGTTAATGTGAGAAGTTGGGCCAGTTCCTAGCTGGTCACACACAGGTGAGTCCAGCTATAGAACTTCTGTAGAACTTCTGTGAACCAGACTGTTCACTTACCAAGTACTTCAGAAAATTTCTGTTTGGTTTGCTGAGCTGCAGCCATAGGTAGCACCTGACAGGGTCCAGAGCAGTGTTGACTGTTTCCTGGCAGAGAACGACGGAAGTTTCTTTGGTCAACTCCATCTTTGCAATATGTAGGTCCCAGGTCAGTCTCTCAAAGCTTTCATCCCAACACGTTTTTATATCTCATATCTCAAGGGCAGACAAAATGAGAAGAAGCAACCCAAAAATTTCACAGTATCTGCTGAAACAAGAATGGGTAGTATTTTTTTTTTCCCCCTCTTCTGGCCTTTAGCTGACAGGGAAAAAAGCACCTGCAAGTAATTATCATCTCTAACTAAAAGTTATGTTGAAAAGTTCATTTTAAACAAGTGGCATTAAAGCTCCTTCCCCTCTTTTTCTGTGTATCATGAGGGCTGCTTCAGAAGTGTTGCCTCCCATTACATCTTCCCTGCATTACCAAATTAATAGGACAGCTGCTTCCTGAAACAGCAGACAAGCTGAGAGAAAACAGAAGAGAAATAGTTGTCGATTTAAAAGATATAAAGTTTAAAATACATATATAAAAAGATCATGAAAAAAATAGCATCTCCCCTAATGAACTTACAATGAAATTAAATTTCCTTTCTTTTTCTTTCCCATGAAGAATGGTATTACTTGAATACATCTGCATTAACAATGTGGTGAGCTGTTTGGAATTGCTTAGTGTAAAGTCACAAAAGTACAGCATGCCTTCACACCTGCTGGCACAAGGAAGCTAGACTTCAGCCAACCAAAATCCCACATGCAGTGTTCTTAAGTGCTGGATTTAAATATTCTACATCCCATGCTTAGAGGCTCTATTGACTATATTAGGTGGGAATTGCTCTGTCTGGAACTGTAGGTTATTACTTTGAGTGAAATAGATTAGAACTAAGGGTGGCAGTCTGTTGTCCAAAACAAATGAATTGGCAGTTGTAACTTCTAAACCTGCAAAGAAAATGCATTTTCATTGCAATTTCTCTTCTTCATTTATCTTTTCAATGTGTTGTTTACATTCATGACCCTGTTTGGAAAAAAAAAGTCCATTTTTTTTTGCACAACATAGAACCATAGAATCACAGAGTGGCTTGAGTTGGAATGGACCTTAAAGATCACGTCATTACAACATCTAAGGTTTCACCCCAGTTCACGACCTGGGAAGTTACCTATAAGTTGCTGCTATACATCTTGCATTTTAGTCACTCCCAGACCACAAGAGGAAAATATAAGCAAACATGAATCTCTCTTGGGAGTTATCTGATTGTCAAGCAGACAAACAAACAACAGTTGCTTTGAGTCAACTAAGACATAAGTCAATGGTCCTTCATTTCGATACTTTTTTGTATTTTGGTGGCAAACACTCTGTCAAACTTGACCAGAACTTGTGCATAGCTGCTTTGGGGCGAGTTTGCTATTTATCACAAACTTCACCCCAAATCTAGTCCAGTAAAAAAGCTTTTTGACAAGCTTTCAGTCTCTCTACATTTGCTGAGAATTTCAGTATGGAATCTGTTTTCAGAGTAAATAACTAAATTAAATCTGAAAAGCATTACAAAACAACACATTGATATTTTTTTCTACAGAATCAGTGCCCAAGGCTTTCTACAACACATGTAACACAGCTTTGTGATGCACTCTGTAGATTTGCCATGCTCATGGAAACAGATGTGTGTACAGCCTGGACTGCCAACCTCATTCTGTTACCGGAAACAGGTTCTCAGAAGACTCGTACAAGGATGGTGAAATCCAGCTGAAACATAAACAGTGCTTATAACTTCTATGACTCTATTTATCATGATGGATTTTATCCACTATGAGAAACAACTAATCTGCTGATTGACCCTTAAATTTTAGATTATGCATTTGCTTCTGACTTTCTTAATATCCCTCAATCTGAAACATACAATTTGTTGACTTTTAACAATATATGGGTCAACATTTTTTCCTTCTGATGATAGCTTAAGCATTACATCAGTACAGATGTGTGGATTACACATTAGGTACTTTGATCCTAGCTTCACCCATGAGAAAATAAAAATGAAATTGAACTTATATAAATATATTTGGTCCATAAAACCAGCATTGCCTTGTTCTCAAAATCCCTACCTTGGATTCACGTACTCCTCATTACCAAGAAAGTCAGCCAATAAGCACAGCAGATAGATTGCTTTGTATCTGAGGCCAACTATGCCCTAGTCTGAGGTCTTAATGTGAATTAAAGTTGAAGTTATGGTTGCCCTAACTTAGCGCTGGCAAACGACCATTTCTCCTCCCTGCTCCTGGAAGCCAGTCCTTCCACACGTCTGCAACACAGAGTAGATCCCATCAGTTTCATCTGTTTGTTCATGCCTGTACTTATTAAGCCTGATGGAAAGGCTGCTGTGAGCCTGGCAGTGTTTGCAGGGATGGCTCGTGCTGGAGCTTGTCCGGAGTCTTACTCAGTGGCTGAGACCACAAAGCTATGATCTAACACGATGGCGCAGGAGCCCTGCTTTGAAATTGACCCAAGCACCACATTAAACCTGATGTCTAGCCAGATGTGCATTTAGCCCATCTAATAGCACCTTCTGACAGGTTTTCAAGGCAAAGAGCATGAGTACTCCATAGTGTATGGAGTATGACAGTTACAAACTGCTTGCACTGTACGCTGAAGTGCACAGGAAAGCTGCAGAAGCATTTTGCAAATACGTTAGAACAAAGCCTGGACTCATCATACTATCAGCCTCTGGTTTCAGGAAAGTAGGCATATCTGTATTTCAGAGCACTTTGACACTACCTGTGCAAGCATCTATACGTTAACTCTCACAGGAACACAAGATAAAGCGATGCTTCCACATTCCCATCTCAGATCCACCTCACTCTTTAACTCCACTCATTGATGTCCCAGGCTCTGATCTTGAACACTGTCTTGGTGTTCCCAGGGAACCAGCACACAGCTGGTCTGCACAGGGTTTTAAGGAAAGGTAAAGATCTTTATGTGGGAACAGAATTCCTCCCGTGAGTTATGTTGTCTGCACAAACATAGGTTTTGCTATTAACCACAGCACAGCACTGACTGTTTATAGGAGGAAATTCGCAAAGGATATTAGACAGAGGGCATTATCTTTATATGCAGAAACATATGTACGCATCTTCCTGTAGCAAATGTAGCATACTTCACGATCTGTTAAATGTTGCTCTTAAACTGAGTTGAAAGTTCACCAGAAGGCAATCTTAAGCATAGCACAAGAAGGCATTTTACAAGTTTCCACATGTAGCTTTGCCTTTGTGCTTCCACCTGGATCATTTGTATTCCACTCCTTCCTGTCTCCTAACAAAGGCTGTCAGCTACATCCAATTATCTCATAGTTTTGTGATAATCTACAACCACATGGGGGTTACGATGAATAGAGTCAACTCCCTTACATTTATGGCAGACACTCAAGGGCTTGGAAAAGTCTTTGTGAAATTCTGCAGCATGGCAGAACAACATAGAAGATCTGCATAAGCTGAATTTTGCTCCTGGAATTGCGTGTAAAAGATGATGAATATCAACAAACCTTTCAATACAATGGCTTCAATGGCACAGTGTCATTTGCTTTCCCTAAAATAGACGATTTTGTGTTCCATTGTTTCTCATTTTAAAAAAAATCAATTAATTAGATTATATTTAGTTCCCAACATAAATCAAGTGCATGAAGAACAAAATGAGTATACACCATCAGCAAAGCACTGTCACCAATATATTTATGCTAGATGAGATGACCTGTAAGGTCTCTCTCAGCTGTGTTTTCTATTGTCCAGAAGTTTAACAACACTATTCAAAAAGGAAAGCAATTGGTACAAGCATTGTGTTTCATGGTGTGGAAGACCGTTCAAATCCCACAAGAAAAAAATAGAATATACACTAACTGTTGCGATCAGCTGAGGCCGCAGATGCACCCATTGCTGGCCCCGTTACAAGGCCTGCATTTCCCATTTGTAAATTAATACAAACTAAAGCAAGAATTATAACTGAAAATATTTCTCAAACTGAATAGTCTCTGTTATTGTTTCATTTCTATGGTTCAGGTCATAGTAACCAATTTCTTAAGCAAAATCCATCAACTGTGATGCTGAAAATTAAAAAAAAATTAAAAAGTGAGAGGGTGAATGTGATGATGGAGTCCTATGCTCCAGTGTTCATTTATGTGTTTAGCTACTAGTTAAAAGCAATGGCATATTTGAAAAGTGATTTACTTTGTCAGAAGACACCATTTGCAATCTTAATTCTATTGTGGGAGAAAAGCAGACCTTCCAATTCTCAACTACAGCAATTCTTTCACTTTTTTTAAAAATGAGAAGGATATGAAGCTTTTGTTGTACCATAAATGTTAGCATATTGCCTGGCTGGGAAACGCCAAGAGGTGTTTTCTCAATGCTTCTGACTCAACAGCTATGGCATTTTGACCATCTCGTCACAGGGACTGGCTCACGCTGTTGCCTTGATTCCTGTTTTCATTGTGAAGAGGACACAGCCCTGGGAAGCTTCATGTCATAGATTTCAGGAAATAAATGATCCTTTCTTTCTATTTTAAAAATGTAACATGCATCAAAGGCTCTGGAGTTCAAAACGGTCTTCCTTTCACACACACACTCCCCTGTGTGCACTGCAAGCTACCACTAAATCTGCACCACTTCTCATTCTCTTGCATTGTATAATCATACAGCTTGACTTGATGCAAAAAACTTAGAGGTAGAATTTGTCCTGAAAACATCAATAAGAACTGGGTATGCTGCTTACTGCAAGGATGTACATTCTGGACAGTTAAAAGTCTTTGGGCTTTAAGTAGTGCAGCAGGCAGCAGCTCTAAGCCAGGTTGGCTGGGCACCCTCATGGTCAGACTCCTCCTCTTCACCAGATCTCTTTTCCCCATCTACTTCCATGATGTGTGTTGGCATGTAGCTGGCCCACTCCCCTCTCCCAGCTGCCCAACCAATGTCTGCTTGCTATTTGCATTAGGACAGCATACAATGAACTTGCTCCTTCACCTTTTCTATGGCACCTCTGAAGATCTGAAGTGTGAGGCATTTCCTGTCAATAGCTATTTTCCAAGTCATTTTCCGGATGAGTATTCAAGGCTAATGAAGTCAAGCTGCCTGTTGTTAGGTCATCACAATATTTGGTGCCTTGAAAATAGTTCCAGTCTGAACCTGATATTTTCCCTAAACTCCAGAGTTCCCTTGGACATATTTCTTGCACACTGTTTCTCTGCCTTTTTAATTCTCACACACAGATACAAACCTTCAGATTAAAGATTCTGAGAAGTACTTTTATAATTAGTTTTTAGCCACCCCACGAGTGAACATAAAGGCAACCACAAAAAAAGACAATGAAAAGCCAGCACTCTTGTAATCCTTTGCCATCAATGTGTTGATTAAAGAAAATGTTAAACTGTAGAGTATCAGCCTGTAGAGGATCTATTGGTACAATGAACAAAATGATAATAAAAAAAATCTAATTATACTTCGCTTGCATCTTTAGTGAATAAGAAATACAAAAGGGAATTTATCTTTGTTGTGGTTCAGATTTCCCCATCCTGCTCGAATCTGCTCTTGATTTAGAAATACGTGGGGTTCTGCTTTCACATTTTTGTTAAACATTGTTTAGAATTCCTGGATTTAAAGAAAGCCATGGGATTGGCCATGAAAACAAATGTCTCTGGGAACAAAGCACCCAAGTCACTGGAGTACAGAGGACCAAATTCAGACCTTATGCATGAACAGAGAAGGGATCCAAGGGCAATCTGGATCTCTTTTTGTAACTCAGAAAGTGGATGTGCAGCATCTGAGCAAGATGCCATATCCAGGAAGAGGATTTTCACCTCTTTCCCTTCTATTCTTTTTATCTTCCTAGATCCCTCAGACTCTCTCTCCATGTCCATATTTTATGGACAGTCCCACCTCCTTCCGTCTTTCCATCAGTGCTTTGTTTCCTTTATTCTTTCCTTTGTTATTTCTCCCCCTTTTAACCTCTCCTCACATTTCTACCTCCTCTCTCTTCTTCCTTACTTGTTCTGTCTCCTCTTTTGCTCCTCCTTTACTCCCACACATGGTTTTAACACAGAGCTCTGGCCAATCCCTTCAGTTCTCCTGTGGTATCTCCACTGTCCTATCCTCTCCTTTCTCTGTTCCTCCCCTTCACTTTTTCTTCTCCCTCTCTTATTTTTATTAGTCTTTTTTAAATTTCATGCTTTGTCCTCTAGCTCAGCTCCTCATCCTTCATATATTTTGTCTTGCAAAATACTTCTGGAAACAGAATACACAAAGAAGCAAAAGTATGATTCCAGAGAATGCAGTGAGCAAGCAGCTAAAAAACAAGCTTCCTTACTCCGTGCTAAGTGTTTAACGCAAAGAAATACATTACAGACTGAGAGAAGCACGTCTCCCATCTGCAGAGCATTAAGAAGGTGATGTGTGCAGAGGCTGCTTCATTACATGG
The DNA here is from genome assembly GCA_013396635.1 of Penelope pileata. Lineage (NCBI taxonomy): Eukaryota > Metazoa > Chordata > Aves > Galliformes > Cracidae > Penelope > Penelope pileata. Next base: position 1,226,869 of record WBMW01003636.1, on the reverse strand, counting down.
TGCTGTGATTGTTAGGAGGGAGTTAACACAGCACATGCATTTGTTGAAGGGGTAATTTCTCAAATACTCCTTACCTACGACTTGCATTGACTCCTACACAGCTGAAGCAAAACTTTCTTCTGCTCTGAGCATGAATTTGATGGATAAACAATTAAGAAGTCAGGTTCTATCACTGGTGATACAGGAGAGGAGCTTTATTATTTTTTTTTCCCCCTGTGAATTACAGCCCACCAGGGGAAAAAAAAAATCTAATCTATGGAGTAATATCCTGTAACATACAGCATCTGTCATTGTGGTTTTTCTTGTGTTCTTTGTTCTGGTTCTTAGTCCCATTGATGTTCCAGCCTGGGGTCTCAGAAGACTGAACCCAAGCTGTAGGTTCAGGAAGACTACCTAGGGAGCTGCATCTGTTTCATGAATGAAGAAGCAAAATTGCTTTGGACAAGTTCTTCATAATACCAGGCACAGTATTACAGCAGTATTATATAAAGTATTATTTAACAATCATAACAAAAGTTTTCAACTCACACAACCAGGTACAGCAATCTCCCACTAAGCAATGCTCTTCCAAGGAGTAGCCAATCTCTGAGAGAGATGCACTCCTTTCTGTGGCCAGCCCTTGAACGAGCCCAGGGCACCCCTACCCTGGGTTCACTCCTTCTGTTCAGGTGGAGAGCACAGGTTCAAACAATTTGCCTGTGCTCCCCAGGCCAGCCTCATCCCTTACTCCAGGTGCTCAATCAGAAGTTCAGTCTGTGACCTAACATTTCCCCTACACCATCCTTTATTGGATGTGACGGGGAACATCACCACCAAGGATGAGGAAAAGGCTGAGGTACTCCATGCTTTCTTTGCTTCAGTCTTTAATAGTCAGAACAGTTATCCTCAGGGGTACCCAGCCCCCTGAGCTGGAAGACATGGATGGGGAGCAGAATAAACCCCTCATAATTCAGGAGCAAACAGTTAGCAACCTGCTACTCCATCTGCACTATTATGAGTCTATAGCACCAGATGGGATTCACCCAATGGTACTGACGGAGCTGGCAGAAATGCTTGCCAAGCCACACACCATCATTTATCAGCAGTCTTGGGCAACTGATGAGGTCCCAGATGACTGGCGACTTGTCAGTGTCAGGCCCATATACAAGAATGACTGGAAGGAGGATCTGGGAAACTACAAGCTTGTCAGCCTGACCTCGGTATCAGGAAAAGTTATGGAGCAGATCGTCTTGAATGTGATCACAGAGTATGTGCAGGACAACTGGAAGATCAGGCCTAGCCAGCGTGAGTTCATGAAAGTCAGGTCCTGCCTGACCAACCCGATCTCCTTCTATGACCGGGTGACGCGCATAGTGGATGAGGGAAAGGCTGTGGGCAAAGTCTACCTAGACTTTAGAAAAGCCTTTGACACTGTCTCCCATGGCATTCTCCTGGAGAAGCTGGCAGCTCATGGCTTAGACCAGTATACACTTCACTGGGGAAAGAACTGGCTTTCAATATCTTTCCCTTTTGTATTCCAGCAGTGGCATTAGTCAGAGGACAAAGCATATGACAAAGTGGGGAAGGTGAACAGAGAAAAGGCAAATTATTGCAACCATTTATGTTGCTAACTCAGATGAAAAACAGAAAGGCTCCTTCCCCTGCCACCGCCATTTGACATTCGAGGGAAATGTGTTGTTCTGAATGCTTTCCACATACGCTTTTGTTTAAAGAAAAAAAACAAGCAATATTTATACTTTTTCAACAAAGGGCATATTTTCACTTATAAAACTTGAACTGAAATAATTAAATGGGACAAAGAGTACAGTTTGTATCAGTAATTTACTATAATTAATCTAATGTTTCAAACATCAATAAATTTAGTTGATTGCTATTTAACGTCAAAGTAATTACTCCAAAATGACATCAATTTGCCATCCTAAAGAAAACAAAAGTAATAAACCTTTCACTTTCTACATTAAAGACTCTTTCACACCAGTTTATAATGTAAAACCTAGTTATATAATACGCTAGTGTAAATATTTAAAAGGGACAACTAAAATATCTTTGCCAGGGAAGATTTCTTAACCTCTATTAATCCATCTTTTATTACCACTGTAAAAGGAAAACATTAAATCTATCAAAATTAGCACACACTTAAATGGCTTTAATGATCTGGTCTATATTTTTCTTCCTCCTTCTAGCTTTCTAGGAATGCTTGCTTTCTTCATTGGCTTAATTCACTTATGGAGGGTAAAAACGTGTTCCAAATGAGAAATGCACAAAGTGTAATGCTAGACATATATAGAAAAAATTTAGTTTAAGTCTTCTCCGTTATGCTCATATGATGTTTTTTGCTCTCTTATTATCTTAAATTACATTATCAAGAAACACTGTCATTCCAAGCAATCATATAGGGCCCAGTTCTGCAAAATGAGGGTTTGAAAGCTAGGTCTATTGTTAGACTGGGAGAAGAATGAGAATGATGTATTTTGGTAAAATTGGAATTAGGAAGTTGGACTAATTCTAGGGCTGCGAACAAGATGAGAAAGTTATCCAAAGTGCTGACAAAATATGGAACATTTCTCACTGTGTGGCCTGCAGACTAATGGACATTGCAACAGACTGGACAAATCACTGGACACTTAGACATTTTATGAAGCTACCAGTGTTCTACATGCAACTATATAAAAGCTCTAAATAAATCTGTTCAACAACAATTGGAAGTAGAACAAATAATGGTCAATGGGAACCAGAATATACATCGGGCTTGCAATAAGAGCAGAATTAAAATTGTATCTGAATTGCTAAAACTCATTGAATAGGGAAAAAACTAGAACTTATTCATTACTGTTGAACTAAATGAACACTGGTATTCTGCTGTGAGCCTGAGGGCAAATCCACATAGATTCCTTTTTGATATCAAGACCATGCTTGGTTACAACTGGAAGGGCCAAGATTTTTCTAAGTTTCACTGTTCTGTGTATTTAAAGTAAATACTGGAAACAAAAGTGAATTTACCAAGCTTTCAAGTGTATTCCAGTTAGAAATCTGAACTCTAATTAGACCTATGAGAACTGAGTATTCCTTGCAGCAAAATGGTGTCGTGGCTGAAAATTGAAATGGACCATAAATATGACAATACAAAAATATCTACAAAGTTGAAGTAACTTGATTTTGTGTCATTGTTGAATCATTAAATGTTGTAGAAGTCTCTGGACACCCAATTTGTGGGCATGGCATTAATCTTCCATTCATGTGTATAGCAAAATATTTGATTGCATACATTTACACTGTTTCCAAAGGCTGCACTGATGAAATTAGATGATTCTTATAAAACGCTGCTATTAACCATCCTGGGCCCCATGAGGTGCTGAGTATTCCTCATGTTTCGCCTCCTTCTCCTCTCATTTCCAGTGTCTTAGTTTCTAACTGAAACTTTCTCTCAGTGTCTGCTACAAAGCTGTGTTTTGGTTCTAGAAGGAAAACAAGGCTGATAACACCTGGTAGCGTTGAACAGAACCAAGGACATTTGTATGTCTCTGCCAGGAGAGTGAAGAGGCTAGGGGGGCCGCAGGGAGCTGGGAGGGGACAAGAACAGGGCAGCTGACCCAAACTGACCAAAGGGATATTCCATACCATATGACATCATGTAATATAAGGAAGGGAAGTGAGTGGGGAGGGCCCGTTTGCTTGGGGATTGGCTAAGCATTGGTCGTGGTCAGTGAGAGATTGCTTTGTACAATCACTTGTTTTGTATATAATTATCATTACTGTTATTTTATTCTATTTTCCTTTTTCTGTTAGTAAATAGTTTTATCTCAACCCATGAGTTCTACCTTATTTCTCGATTCTCTCCCTCATCCCAGCTGGGAAGAGGGGGGGGGGGGGAGTGAAAGGCTGTGTGGTGTTTCCAGGCCTGCACCTGCACCAGTCAGGTTGAAGGTTGCCAAGCAGCTTACAATCACACTGAGAGGAAAAGGTATTGTACGTATTCTTCACAAAAAGAACAAGCTGAAGCTATATAGGGGTGGTAGTAACAAAGGATCAGGCCTCAAAATCACTATTTTGAGAAAGTAGCGGTGAAAAAAAGGCATGAATTTTAGAAGGAAATAGGGTATGAATCTAAGGAAAGAAGACAACAAAGGTTCAAGGGAAAAAAGAAAGATATACACAATGTGAGGTCATGAGGTTTCTCATAAACGTATTGCAATGGTGAAGTCACCATTGTATGCATATGTACTTGCTTTCAAAGTTGGCCATGCTGCAGAACAAAAACCACTAGAATAGTCTGATAGCATACTGAGCTTTAATCTATAAAGAAGATTAAATTCAAAGTTTAACATAAAAGAATAACAAACACTTTTTTAAACAAAAATACAAGATAACACACAGTTGCATCTTGGTTCCTCCTGTTGCCAAATCTTAGACTACACGTTTTCTGGGGTACAATTCCACTGCACACAGTGTTTTCTATCACTTCAACATATATCCTTATGTTGAATTAAAATGAAACATTTTTATTTGCAACAAAACTTTTTCAGGTACAAGCTCGAGCCAGGGTGCTATTATGATTATCTAGTCATGTGTCAAATCCCACACATTATTTAAACAAGCCAAAATGAAATCACTGCTTGTTGCAACACTCCTGACTTTTCATGTCAGTTGCTTGATGCCAGCAGTACATTTACCACTACATCTATCAACCCAGCTGTTTGTAACTCACAACTGTTCAAGAGCTGAACCTTTATTTACATGGATCTCCAGCTTCAAATTCACATTCGCAAGTTCTTATTCCCCTCAGCAAACATGCAAGAAATGGGGTCGGGGGGAGAGGTGTTGTGACAGAGGATGTATGAAAACTTAGGAGAACTGCTTTCAGACAGCCAGGTGAAACCTCAGGCAGGGGTGATGCGAGTAGCCCCTCCTTATGGCAACTGTTCATAATTTGTTCAGCTTTACCTCTAGAAGACCCCCAAGGCAAATCAAAGAGTTGATGGGGACAGCCAGGTGTAGGAGAAGAAAAGGCTGACAAATCTGTTTAGCCTTCCCTGTCTCTTCATAGTTGGATTTACAAGTCTGACCTATACAGACTTCTCTTCTGCTTTGTGCTGACTGCAGGATCGTGCTTTCAGGCTTAGGTTAAACCACACTGGAATCACATTACTATCCATCTTACTCCTTCTTGGTTTGCCATGTTAATAGCTCAAGTGGAAAAAAAAAAAAAACCAAAATGAAACAAAAATGGGCAAAATTCCTAGCACAACTTATAATGGAAGGCACTTCAAAAATGGATAAAAGGATACATTTTTCTACAAGAATCCTAACTGTAGAATAACTGTTGAATCCTTTAGTGGTTGCATTCTTGTTGCAAGATCTTTGGAAAGCATAACAATAAAAACTAAATTAACAAAATATTGCCACCGGTGAAAAAACTGTTCAGTTAAAAACTGCAAAACAAGTCAACAGCAATTTACACACTTCCCTCAATCTTAAAAACCTGAACATCCAACATTTCTTGGACATAATTGAGAATACAGTAGACTTTTCAGCATAACTCTACCTAAATGACAGTATTGGTAAGAAAAACAAGGCATACCATTGAAACCGAAATACGTAGAATCAGGTTTCTTCGCTAATATTTGCCAAAGAGCTATTAAAAAAAATGCTTAAATGCAAACTTTTACATCTCCAACACGTTTTACACATTTCAGACAACAAAAGAATGCACATACATTGTATGTGATAATTTTTCAAAACTAGCTATTACATTTTCACAGATTAAAAAAAAAGTCTGTTTAAATATGTCATTTCTACAAAGTGAATTTACATTTTTAAGTACAAAGTGCAAATACTACAGTTGTTTTTATTGCCTTTTGGTGAGGAAATCTCCCACATGTCGAAGAGATCTGCCTTGGATCAGTAAGCTATTCACCCTTGCTTCTTAGAAGCTTGCTGAAAGACAGATAGAAAAATCTGCATTATTAATGATGTTTTCAAATAATCAAGTATAAATTTATCTCTCTATATTTCAGCAGTGTTCACATGCCACTATCAGGACAAGAATTCTGAACACATACACATATATGGAATAAAACAATCCCTGGCCTATAGTCCTCCACAACATCTAAAAACAAGGGTATGAACAAGGGTATGAGCAGAATCTTTACCATTTCTTACCTATGGCCTCTTTAAACCTATGCCTATCAAACACACAGCTTTCACAACTGCCTAGCCAAGTCTCTGGTGCAATATACTTTTCTCTTGTATGTGCTGCATACGGAATGGACTGCTGGCCAAAGTCTTATGAACATTCTATTGTTCCCTTGTAAAGTTTATCCTAGGCGGCAAAAGACCGTTTGGGTCTCGTTGACAGCATGTAAGCATGTATGTGTGTGTTTGTTGGACAGTATGGAACTGAAAAAGGGAGATATACCTGGCCACTGCCCTAGCTGGGTCAAATCCATCACGTACTTGACCTCATTTAGAACAACTATTGCTGATACTCGGTATAGTAATGCATGTATCTATATCTGCTTTCTTTCAGTAAGCTTCTATGTGCGTCCACAACTGCAAACATGCACGTATCTAAAAAATATACTCAGCAATACATGCATAAGAACACATAAGCATATACATAACTTAACTGCTACAATACACTAGCCAAAAGTGAGCTTTTGTGTGCCCATCTCCTGAGTAGTACCAGTCTGATCATTCCTTACTTGGGTGGTTTCCTACAAGCAGCTACTCAGTCCAGTTCTTTATAATAACTTTCTTTCAAGTGAAAACTTTTGTGATGAAAGCCACCTTCTGTATTTGCAGCCATGTATTGTTCAATTATGAAACTGCCAACAGATGGTTTGCTGAGCCAGCCTTAATTCAAGGCTATCATTTGTCAGCAACAGCTTTTAAAATAATTGGTGCTGATTCAGCAAAATTATTGGACAAAATTAAAAAAATAGAAACTTTAGGACACTTTTATTATAGATTCTGCAAGTCAGGATCAGATTACGAGAAAGGGGAGAGGGCTTGTCATGCTTCAAGTGTAATGCACGTGTGCCAGTAATTGCCATTATATAATTAAAATAACCCCTTTGAATGTTCTTGAGTTCCGACAGGATAATTGTTTCAGGCTGCTTTATTTAAAGCGTAAGTGATTTGTAGGGGGGAACTTGAAAAGTTAAGACCACAAACATTTGTTTAAACAAACAGAAACTTATCACATCCCTCTAGCTGTTAGAACATTTTATATTCCATCAAAGGTATGTAGGAGGTCTATGGCAAAACCCACAACCAACATTCAGTTTGCCTTAGGATGTGTGAATCTAACATCAAACAAATAAGAGATAAAGCAAGTAACAAATTGGCTAGCAACAATGAGAGAAAGATTTCTTTTGGCTTGTGGGGAGGTTCACCCTGGGTTCAGTTTTTAACAAATTAAAATAGCTTTCTGTTGGATGGGATGACACTGACCACACAACTACGGTAGTGGAGTATTTTTAGCCCAATTCCTGTTTTGCCGGATGAAGGTTTACCTGAGTTGATGTTATAATATATGAATAACTTTAAAAACAAATCACCAGTTATTGATCTTTTGGTGGGAATTAACCATTTAATTCCTCTAACTAATACAAAAGTGAGTCAAGAACAGTAACAAGTTGTTTCTCTTCCTAGATCGTTAAAATAACAGGCAGATTCACTGCCTTCACAGTCCTTCAGACACATGCAAAAGTATCAGGAAGTTGTGCCCATGTTGTCCGTAGAAGTGAATATTTAGGGTTAATGATTATAAAAGCAGAAAGACAAACATAGTAAGTCTTTTTATTAACCCTCTTCCTGAGCTTCCATTTGAATCTCTCCTTTTCACTATCTTACCTTTACTCAAAAAGTCTACTTTTGTGCCATCGCAACTCTTAATGCCTGATGTAGATAAAACTCCATGAGTGAGATACACTGGCGTAATTCAGAAAGATAAAGTTTTTGTAGAAAATTGATGCAAAAACAAATCACGGATTATGTTGTCAGGGCACTTGACATTTTATTTGTTAAAATCACTCCACAGACCAAACCAATTTTAGCTTTAACATGTATCATCAGACTGCTGCAAATCCTACATTCTCCAGCATCACTTTTCTCAGCCAGCAAAGGCATTTCAAAGTGACAGATCTTTTCTCTCTGCTAAGATTTTAAAAGGTATCTAAAACCACCATAGAGTAATTCAGTGGTGTACACATAATGTATGGATTTTCATACAGCCTGGGAAATACATGGCTTTTTGCACAAAGAGCAATCTCAATCAATGTAATTTTGTGTCTGTAGTACGACTCACGGGAAAGTTAACAGTTTTAATTCAGTTAAAGCAAAAGGTAAATGAATATAAAGCAGCACACAAATGCACATTTAAAAGTGCATGGGAATGCCATTATTCAGGAATGCAGAAGACTTATATGAGGGCTCAGTTACAGTCATCTAATTATCTAACCTAGATGTCAGTTTACACTTAACTAGGAATATCCACAGACAAACCTAATCCACTTTGTATTGTTGCACATTTACTTTGCACCTGTAGCTGACTGGTTTGACTTTCCTTAGATAGCTATGAAGTCAAGATTTGTTAACCAGGATGCTGCTCTGTGTTTTCTTGGCAAGCCGGTAGAATGGCAGATGAATGCATTTTGAAGCTGCAAAGATAACAAGTAAAACCTCAAGAAATTCAAGTGGGTAATACAAGAACAGAGATTGTGCTCTCCTCAGTACTCACCTGCCTGCTGGATGAAGTGCTCTCAGTATTGGTTTTAGGGGCTGCTAAAGGGGAGGAAAAAAAAATGATGAACATGGTTTACCAGTTATATGTAGCATCCCAAGAACTGAACCTATCATTCTGAATAAGCAATTTTTAGAGTAGGGTAACTTCATGCCTTTCAAAGAATGAGGTAAAATATTCCATATCTTCCATTGAAACACCCTTTTCTTTTTCCTTCATGGAGTTATATGAAAGCTGAATGACACCATTTTTTGCCAGATAATACTTGGCATTTGCTTAGGACAGATTGCATTTAGTCAGTGCTGAGCATTTCAAAGTTATTAAATCTTCAGTAGTAAATCTAGCCTATTATGTCAGGTGGGAAAGAAGCATGGAAAAGAGGATGCAATACCATCGTATCTTGTTAGGTTTCCTGCTATAATGCAGAAACACATTTCCAAAAAGCAAACATTTAATGGGTTGACTAACAGGAAGATCTTGGTTCTCTTGGAGCAAGTTCTCTGCATACACAGAAGCAGCTAACTCATCATCTGCCCTAAGAAAAAGCTCTATTAACTAGAAGTGAGTATATTCCTTTATACTGTATACTTCTGGTATATAGAAATATCGGACTTTGCCATCTTTGAAGAATCTAGACAAAAAGAAAAGGTTCTTACTATGGCGTTTCTTTGTTTCTGCTTTACCTTCTTCTTTTGTTACTCCCAAGCATCCCATTAATTCTTGAACTGACAAGGACTTATCATTGTTCACATCACAGTATTCCACAAACTTCTTCACACATTTTTTAGGTTTTGACTTCTTCCTTAGGAACCTTTTAAATGGCTTGATTTCTTTCTTGCCAATGTCACCACTGGAATTTTTATCTAGTTGTTTGAAATACCAGTGGACTACTCTCTCTTCCAGAGTGTGATTTGGATCAGGTTCTGAAACCCTGCAACAGAAAATAAAATAAAATAAAATACTGCTCTTTATTCTGATACATAAATCTCAGTTTATACCTTTGCTTCTGAATACTTAGAGCACTTGTCAGATGCTTTGCTAAATGAATCTCTCTGCTTTTGGCCACTAGCTTCTTTGCAGTTAATCCTCCTCTTTTCACTTTGGTCAACTATATTATAAACGGCTTTAATCTCCTCTTAACTAACTGTATTGAGGTCAGCAACATTCAGAACACATTGCCTTCCCCTTTCATTTCCTTAAACAGAGAAAACTGAAGAGAAAAATAAATAGAAAGACAGACAAGGCAGAAACATGAAAACATATAATATACATAACTGAATTATGTCATAAGTCAGCATCAGCAAACACCTAGAGGCCAGTTACAGTCCATGATGGATTCTCTCAGAGATAAAACAAAAAAATGTACTGAATTATAGGGCGTTATAATACTAAATCCCCCTCTTCAGGTAGTAAGCAGCTGACTTGCAGATGTTCAAAATTTGCCAACACTTATGTAGTTTTAATTCTGCCTGTGAGTGTTGATAGCATTGGTTTGTTTTAGAATCAACTAAGCAAAACACAAATCAGGAAGGTAGTACATTCATCAAGTAAAGCCTGACAAGAAAACAAAGACTGAGACACTGTTGCACCAACAGCTACAGATAAACTATAAGCTGTGTGTCTGATAAGAGTCCAGCCATCAAGTGCACCTCTATTTAGTGGACAGAGTACAGTGCTAACTTTGAAGTAAATTATCCTAGATAGGTTCTTGTAAGTATACCTTTTGTGAAGGCAGAAGAGGAATTACTTCTCAAAGTTCTCAACAATACATTCACCACTGCCAGATTCCTTTTAAAGACACACAAAAAGGATCTGAAACCCACCGGCTAGAAGACAGTGATGGATCAGAGACTGCATGCACCATATCTGTGGATAATGCATCCAAAACACTTGTCAGGAACTCATTCTTCTTGGCCCCAGGACAACCTAGAAAAACCATGGAATTTTTTCTTGTTTCCTATTTTTATGACATCCAAATTCCAACAATATTTCAAAGTTAAGAGATAAATATGACTCCTGTACACAGACTCCCATAAATGGTGGGCAAACTTAGAACCTAATTCAAAGACAAGCATCTAAATCCAGATATATATTTGTATCAAAGAGCAGGAATAAAAAAAACATCCTTTTGAATTTGTGCAAGTAAGAATCCAGTTTGTATACCTTGGAGACCTGTCTTTCAATCTTCCCTCTTTGAGATGTTTTTTTCCACAGGTGTCACATTTTGAAAAGAACAGCTTTGAAACAGCAGAAGTTTGAACATCACAGACACCATCTGACACATAGACTAGAAGCCAATAGCCCTACACGTCTTTCAGTTTTCCACCATTGGTTCTCTGAACTCCCATTGGTTTTCTTAACACATATTCTCTTAGTATATCATTTTTCTGATATGTAAAATGGCAATCAACTGCTTTTCTCTTTCACTTTTCTGTAGGGATTAACTGTCACTATACAGTACCTAGCAAAATGGGATGCTGTTAGGTGGTACTTTGGTTCATACTGTGGCATCCTATGGTTATGCTAGATCATTCCCATAGTTACATTCCTTATGCCACGAAACTCTTCTCTGAAAGAAACTGACAGCACATTTCATACACATAATACATCAGATAGATATATACTGAAAGACCCACTCTTAGAGCTGCACAGCTGGAGCAGATAAATTCATGTGACAAGCACATGGTTGTTGACACATGGAGGTTTGCTTATACGACACACCTGTTTCCTCTCTTCTTTCCTAGAGCCCAGAGCCAAACACCAGGTCTTTACCCAGCCCTGTAATAGCTGAGTTAAATTCTAGGACGATCCATAAGTCGTGACATAAACATCACAACCTTGAAGCTGGAGGCCACCATTCATAGATAATTCTGTGCTGGAAGCCCACTTACCCACAGTTATCCTCCTCAGTGAAAGAGGAAAATGTTTTGAAGGGTTATGGAAAAGCAAGATTAGTCAATCTGTAGAGATTTGTTATTTCATTACACTTCTCAGTGGCCTCTGGAGCAGGCAGTAGAATTATCTGTGCCTGAAAAGCCTCATCTAGCCCAGCAAATTATTTTTTAATACATCCCATGTTGGTTCAAGGAAATGAACTTGTGTTATATTAGCCCTGAGCTGTGTTGCTGTAAGAATAGCTCAGTTATTATGGATAGGAGCAGCGCCCACTACATATATTGTCCAACACATTCATGAAGTTATGAGTTCTCTGTCTCTTACGGGCTTGTCTTCTGCACCCGAGATATTTTATTCCAGTAATTGTGAAAGGCATGTAACAGGAATTCAGCAAAGCAAGTTCCACTACACTAAATGTTCACATCTGAAACCAGATGTCACTGAGCAATCTGTTGAGTTCAGCACTGCATCTTGCTGGCACAGATACTAGGCCTGTGGACCAGAGCTAGTTCTCTTGAAAGCATAGGCAAAATTGCTCCATCCAAGGCTGTCCTTGTAGACTTGTCTTGAGTGATACAAGCTTTATCCATTTCTTACTGGGGTTGTTATTGTCATCAGACAGAAGCCTGAATCCTACTCCAAACATGAGTCGCGCATTTGATACGGAGCTCTTGGAAAATGCAGACAGCAATACTTCAGTATATAAAAATGCAGCACAATATGGAGACAAGATCATTTGACTTATTCATTTATCTTTCCTTTTTTGGATAGACGATAATGTTAATATTCAATTTGATTTATGAGCTCCATCTGAATTTTTCATGTTAGTTATTAGTATATTCCTGAAACATCTGGAAGAAACAAAAGAGTATGCTTTGGGTTGCTTCCACTGCTGTCAAGGGAACTGCTGAGTGTACTTGTGCTACAGATGTAGAGATCAAAATCATGACTTAGATTGCTATCTATGAGATACAGCTACGTAAAGAATCAACTTCTAAATTCACAAGAAATCACAGGGGGAAAAAGAATCTATAGTTTAAAGGCAGTCTCTGACAATCTTCCCTAAGATTAAGAAAGGTTTCTGAATGCACATTGCATGAATTTGCAATAGCAGCTGACAGTAACAGAAGTCTTCTCATAAAAAAGAAATCTTGCTGTTGAATCAAACATAATCCGTTGCTGTGAAACATTCTAAATTATAACTCTATTACTTAACGTAAAATGACACCCCACAAAATCCTCATCAGTTAAGTACAGATAAAATATTCAGTTTCTCCCAATTACAATTTTTGCTTATGTGTGGGCAATCACATGGCAATTTACCTCACAGTAAACCTCTGTTCTTTGCAGGTGTTATTAACACGGAATAATTCTCTGGAGGCTTCAAGCTGAGCTTTAATTTTCAACAAACTTGTAGATGAAATGGCAGGACTAGAGGAGCTTTAGCTTGATTGTAATGAATAATTCACTCTTAGTGCACTAAATACAGAACGGAAAAGCGTAGTTTGTTATGGGAACCTTAAGCTTCTCACTACGGTTTATGTGTTTCAGTTTTCTCTTGTGCAGCTGCTTGTCCTGTATGGATTTGACAGCTTACATAAATTATAATTTTTGTCAAAGGGTGAAGTTGAAACCACATGGAATCACTCTACAGGTTCAGAGATGTAACTTAGCACTGAGTGTTTGCTTAAAGGATAGTTTTACCCAGAGAAAACCTCAGACCAACAAAGACACACCACAAATGATGGGAATATATGAACACCTCATTTCAGCTATAGCATAAAGGCAATCAAAGAACCTGCAGTACATTACTATATACCTCATATGTTTCTCTATAAATATATCTAACATTAGTATAAAGCATAGATTTTTTTGAGTTAATCTGTGTGGTAGGCATCTTTCTGAAATACACATCCAAAAGACTTGGAGCTCTCTGCTTGGTTGACAATAATCTGCTACTGTCAATCTTGGAAGAATATCCTTAGCTGCACATCTGAAGTCACGGCAAGAAAACCATTCTGTTCATTTCTGCTAAAATGTTCATACAATACACAAGACTAGTCATTTTAAAAGGGAGTTTATATTAATCTTCCTGTGAAAGTGGAAAACGTCTTGAGTCAGTCACTCAAGTAACTAAAAGCATGACAACTTCTAATTACAAAATCCAAAGCCCTCATTTTATTTCCTATTTCTTCACATGAAAATCAGGCTTAGAAGTGCACTCCAGCACAGTGACCACTGAAATACCTCTGAATGTCATAAATAACTTTTGGTCAGCCCAAAATCAGACTGATTGGAAGTTGTTTTATTTTTTTCTTTTTTTTTTGCAGATTGGACTTCCCTGAAACACTGTTTTATGAAAGAACTGAATTTAACAAGATTTTTCAGTGCTAGTGTTTATGCTTGGAGAGCAGAAAATGCAGGAAAAATACTTTTTCTTGGACTTCCATACTTCACAAATGTATATGTAAAGTTTATGACTTTATTTCTGTTGACCTATATAAATCACAGCTAGTTTGTGTCTGTCTAGAAATGTAGAGGACCCTTCCCAGTTTATGGAGGGCTTCCAGAGCTACTCCTGAACCCCATACCAGAAAGAAAAAAAAAACAACCAAACAAGCAAAAAAAACTTACAACGTTCAAAAGATGAGTCTGGGAACTGAAATTTATAACACTGCTGGAGACTAAAAAATCATGACCACAACAGAGTCAGTGGTTTTGTGGCTCATAACAGTTTTTCTCTCACTGCACCTCCAGGTAACCTCTCACAAACAGTAATTATCTCCCTCCTTCTCTCTCTATCCTAGAGGGGCTGAGGTCATTATCATCTCTCCTTGTTAACAGCCTCAGGTATTAGCCTTTTTCTTTTTTTTCTCAAATACTCTTACAAATTAAAAGAATTAAGTTAAACTCAGAGCCAAGTTCTCCCATGACTATGCTTATACAACTTCCTTGGTTCTTTTCTGCCAAATGTATTCTTTGGCCTAATAAAGGGATATTACCTCTTTCAATACATTCAGCTTCTCTTAACCATTCTTCTACTTTCTTCTTAAACAAATTGTCCTGTGGTTCAGAGCACCAAGTCAAAGCCAATCTTATAACCTTAAGATTGACCAGAAATCTTACCAATGGCAAGACCTGAGGAACAATCCAATATGCTTTTTGCTGTAGCACTGTGGCCAGGGTTTCTGTGTCCTGAACAGACCATCAAAGAAATAAAGAAGTAGAACAGAGTGGATGTTAGCTGGAGGGGAGCTACAGATTCATTGCTTTGTATCACAAAGCTCTATGTCTTACAGGGAGGAAGTATTACATCTGGAGAAGGGCAGGAAGCAGATTTCAGTTCTCCACATTTATTTATTATTTTTATTACTAGTTTAAAATGATCTTTCTGTCCTAATTTCAGAGGTAGGGAAAGAAAAGAGCTAGCAAAGGATGCTCTTTCAGGGCTCTGCCCTTCAATCCCAGACATTCGTATCATAGCAAAGTGTACTGAATGAGATATGCTGAAATGAGGTGTCTCATCCATAGCAGATATTTAAGCTCAGTATAAAGGAACACATTCAGAAGGCATTCATCCCAGCTATCTTAAGATTTCTTCTTATAATAGGATGGGATCTCCCTCAAAATGTGCCTCTTCTTCTCATTGACTACTGAGGAAGCCCAAACCACTAACCTACACTCTCATGTGGTGTAAAGCTGCCTGTGATGAATTCTACGTGTCTGTTTTCCAAGTTAATTTAACCTCAAACTACTCTTATTTTTCAGGTAAATGTTGTGGAAAGAAGAGATAATGTTCATACCAGAAACATGTATGAGCCTATAAACAGTTTTTGCAGGCAACTGAATGACAATGTTAGGCTAAGGCATTTGTTGATAGGAAAAGCAGTTTATTCCATTTATTTCAGTTCTTTTAATATTATTGTTAGACAAGAAAATCAGAACATCACAGCATAACACAGGTAATGTGAAACGACTAATTTTGGATTAACACTTGTTAGTTTGATTAGTCCTCTGTAAGTGTTTGAAAGGGTTCTGAGAAACAAATTTCTTGCTTCTTACTGTCCAGTCACTATGAAAACAGGAAGATATGAATTGGCTAGCACACTGTAATTCTCTCTAATGCCATACAAAATAAAAAGCAAAACTTGAGAAGGTCTGTGGACTTTATTTGCCTTTTTAAACATTCATTTGTGGACTCTTACCTTCTTTTACAAGCAAAAAGATCTGAAAACTCAGATGATAAGGAGTTCTTGCTTCCTTTGCTCCCTATCTGGACGCAAAGCAGTCGATGTTTTTATTAGGTAGTCACTGCCTACACAGTATCTATGTCAGTTTTGGAGGCCAAAGATATTTCAGAATGTTCAAATTCTGAACATTCATGTTCAGCCTTTGCCAATGTAAACTCCAAACCATTAGAGACTTGTCACTTTGCCACCAGAACACGATCTGCAATATAGCTGTGTGGATCCAGTTCCAGTGAAAGAAACACAATGTATTTGGCTGAAGTGTTGGTACAGTGGAACAAGTCAATGAACCCTGAATAGGGCACAGAGAGAAGAGCTTCATTATTAGAAATGGGCCCCCAAAAAGTCCAGAAGCAAAAGCAACTGGATGCGATTTTCAAGAGGTTACATTTCTGCCTTACATATCACATTTCATGACTACCTGTCCCTGAGATACACAGCTGGTATTTCTGACTGCAGTAACACTTTCTGCAATACTTTATTAAATTGAACTGGCTTTGGAATCCGGTTTTGTATAGCATGGCTGGCATCTGAATCTCCACATTAACACTCACAGTCTTAACAATTAACAATCAGGGAGTTAAAATGCAGCTCTTCTTAACAGAAATTTACTACTTCTTATTCACTTGTATTTTTCACCTTGCTGTTATGTTACCTCTCTGGAGATGGGTATAAATAACCATATTTAATTACCTCTCTTTAAATATCTATTAAAAAGGAAAAGCTATTGCAAAAGAAATATGTGTTGTTGTAATTATGGAAGTGACCTATGAAATAAGGTGCATAATTCTGGTCTCCTACTGAAAAAAATGGAACCACAGGGACTTGCTTAGTGTGAATGTTTTTTACATTACTTAATTGATCTTAGCGGGCTGTTCCTTGGACATGTGAATGAAAACAGCCTTTTCTATAAACCAATGTTGCTTTTAACCTTTTTAGATATCTCTTACTGAGACTTTTCTCACTAGAGGCATCAGCTGAAAAATCCCAAAAGTATCCATCCTCTACTAAAGCCACAAGAAAGCTCTCTATTCAGATACTAGGAGCCATTGGTAATTAAAGCAAAAAGATGAAGGAAAATCAGAGCTGAGTTAGAAATTGAGTCATCCCACCAGCACACACATATTTGAGATCTATATCTGAAGAGCCCCTGCCCACAGAGTGGTACCAGGTGTTCAGAGTAGCGCAGAACCTTCATACCAGTCTGTGGTCCTTATACTGTCCTAACATGGGACAGACGAAAATTTACAGCACTTCTTAAAAATATCATTCAGTCCTCAAAGGGTGATAAATACATGATGGATGCACCTCTGAAACACTGTTTTATTGTTGCTGTTTTTTTAATCCAAATGCAGACCGATGGTACAGAGCAACCCCCATCTCACAAAGGCAGTGACGCGGTATGCGTCTACCTTGGAAATGAATGCAGTGGCAGAGCCACCAATTATAAAACTCTATCACTGCTAAGAGGGCACAAAGCACATTTTTAGATGGTGCTTTGTGATAAGCTGGAAAAGGAGATGGGGTAGGAGGGATTAGAAAGAAGGCAGAAGATCTAGCTAGATTGCAAGCTGTCATGTGAAGTATCAGGATCTTACACTTTTGATTTTGCTTGTACAGATACCTACAAATACTGAATTTGAATTAGTAATACATCTGTCATTGAATTTCTTTGATTATATTTTCATCCTTCCTTCCATAACTTGCAAATAAAACATTTAGAAAGTGGATTGCAAACGCAGAGGAGAGCTGGGAGTAAGGGGAGGCCAGGATGGCTATTTCTTGGAACATTAATTATACACTAAATTTTAACTCAGAATGAGTTTTTACAGCAGTGATTAAAAGAGGTTTATAAAATGGAAATTCTGGAAGCAACTGAAGTGAAACAAGAGTCAGTAAGAATGGCTAAAGTATTACTTGAACACTATGGAATGAACTAGTCCTTGGAAACCTGGCATCACAAAAGTCTATCTCTCTCTTTATGCAGTATTTAATTTGGGATTGGCAGTTATGTTACCTTCCTGGACGCTTTCCATTAAACACGACAGACTTCCTTGGCATTTCAAATCTCACTGGCTCATCCTTTACTAAATAAAAAAGTTGTAAAATGACTAATATAAAAGCATAAATGCATCCTCACAATTGCTCATTATAAACATTTTTAAAGATATGATATTATGCAAGAATTTAATTCCCAATGAAGGAAGTGGGGATGCCATGACAAACTGCAGGCTCGGGCCTTAACAATGAAGAACGACTCCTAATTCACCATTATGCAGCTCTCTTCTCCAGGACTGAGACCTCTGTAGCTATAGCAGGACTGCAAATAAAATTTGTTTTCAAATCGGCATCTGTCTAGAATGGATCCTCCAAGTCAAAAAAAAAAAAACCAAAAAAAAAAAACTATGTCCCTCGTAAACCACAATAAACTAATATTCAAGAAATGATGAGCTTGACTTCATCCCACAAAAAGCATGGCCATTCAGAGTTAAAATCAATGCCATCCGTAATTTGCAATTTATAGTAAGCATTGAGAAAATGAACACGCAGTGCTTGGTAGCAAAGATCCTGCAATGACAGAAGCACAATAGAGTAAATTAAAGATGGAGATGAATGTAATTATGGTTCTGAAGTGTCTGCCAGGAGGGATGCAACGCAGCTGACTTCATGTGAAATAGTTTACAGCATGTGGTTTGATTATAAAGTGCCTTGGGTCGTCTTACACCATGGAGATCCAATTACATGATAGCACTCCATTATGGATTATGAGGATGGTTTCGTCACTGGGCTACTACACTGTATGCTAGCTTTGTCATGTACAGTGCAGGCTGTTTCCCTCATGTGCTGCACGTCCTGCATTTGCTTGGAAACCTAGCTAGGAATATTCTGCAGCCATGCCAAGGCCTAGATTTCCTTATATTTTGTGCAGAAGCCCACACTACAGCCTTTAGCAGAGGCAGTAGAGTTTAACGCTAATCAGGTTGCCCAGAGTTATTAATTTGGTATTAACCGGTAATATCTGATAAGGATGAGGAGAGAGGCTGTTGAAAACTGAAAATCTTCTCAGTTACTAATCATGGGAATCAAGGGAGACAAATATATAGAGAAATAATAAAAAAATATTTTTCCAGCAAGCAAACTTGTTCTGCAAAAAAAAGATGAGCTTGTTTTATACAGGTTGACATGATACAGACTGTCTGGAACTGCTGCAACATTGAGCATGGGCAAACAAGTGTAGAAGCATGTGTGTCTTATTTCTGGAGCAGGCCATGAAATCTCATTTGTTGACAACATAGCAACAGCAACACACAAAGGAGGGTCTCTGGCAACTTGCTATCCATGGCTACATGAATGCAGAGAGATGGAAACAAGACAAACCAAATTCCAGTCATGCATTTTGCAACAGTGTTTTCTTATGGGTGAATGGAACTGAAATAATGATTCTGGTTATGATTCATACACCTCACATTTCCATTTTGTCTCTCCTGCAAATATTTCTTTGGTACAAACGTGTATTCCAATGTTAATTCAGTAAAGCAGTGGTCATTTATCATCTCAAGTGAATGAATATAAAGCCCTCATTCAAAATCAAAGGTCCACATTCCATACTTAGGGATACACAGCACTGCAAATTCCAACTGACAAAGACGTTGAGCCTGCGAACTTTATGTTACTAAAGTAGCTGAACCCTGTGCAGATGGCTACAAAAGGGTTCAAATGCTAAGTTCTCAAAAACCAAAAGATGTTCTATAGCTTGGTTAGAAGTAGAAGGCAGAAGAGAAGGTAGGGAGAACAAAGATGCCTGGGATTAGATTAAGAAATTCAGTGTGTGTGTAGATTACAAGGACAAGATAAACAGCTAAAACAATCAATTTCTGCCAATTGATATGAGCATCTTCACAAGAGGATTTGTCCCAAGGTTCAACTACATGTGCCATTACAAAACATGAAGTTTAAGCCAGAATGATTTCTTTCTGCAAGAAGTTCAAAATTTAAGGAAATCAGAAGGATACGAAAGGCAGTGAAAGGAGAAAATGAGGATGGAAATTAGAGGGAAACAGGTAGATAGCTAAGGGAAAGAAGAGACACACAGAAATCAGCAGGGAAAACAGCTGCTTGAAGTTTCAGGCAAATTCTCACAACCAGATTGTACTTGGACACAGACGCTCCCAGCAGAACCAATGTTGACAGAGGAAAGATCCTACTCCACCATTCTCCAAACAAAACTGTAGGTCACTGATACAGTTCTAGCTTTCCATGAGGATGCTTCTGGAGGTTTTGTTTTCCCACTCCTGTCAAAGCTACACAGACAACATGGCTGAATCTCTTTGCATCTTTAGCTGCATTTGCAGAGACAGAGGATTCTGTATTACTTCTGACTCTCTCATTATGTGACCACAAAGTATCTTTCTCTAGGCCTGACCAGAAAACAACAATTCCATCATGTAGAAAGTGTAAACATCGGGTAATTTAGAATTTATTCTGATGCAGAACTTTTTCTTTTTTTCTAATAATGATACACCCCATCCCATCTTGGCCAAATAGCTTGCTGATGAGGGCTCGCAGCTGAGCTGTGGGAGACTGAGGTTCAGCTCACTGATCCAAACCAGACAGAGCAGGGGATTGAACCTGGCTTGCTGTCATCCCAGTGGAGTACCCTAATCTCTGACACTAGAGAGTCAGGTTTAGTTCCTTGCTCTGCCTGGTTTGGATCAGAAAGATGAACCTGGATCCTCTCCTCCTCAGCTGAGTGCTCTAATCATCAAGCTATTGTGTGTCAGCAGAGGGCTTCCTTTTGTTGTGAGCAAACACAGAACAAAGATCCTCAGAAACTAATTCTACCGCTACATAAAGACATTTTTCTTCAGAAGAATAACAATAGTTTCAGACAGGACAGCACGTTCTTTAAGTTACGGCTTAATCCTGCATAATGTAGAGAAATGCAACAAACATCTTCCAAAACTGGCAAACACGCTAACAGTGCTCTCCCTAAATCAAATAAATGAATAAGCTTAAAGACAAGAATGTGTTTCAGTAGTTTGCTGGAACAAGGCCACTGAATTTGCACATTGAGAAGGAGAATTCTAAGTAAGCTTTTTTATTTTTTTGCTTTCATGTTCTGGACTCAGGCTTTCTGCCTTACAAATCAAGAGAGGTGTGGGAACTGATACTTAAGTAGCACTGTAGCATTCTGCCATACTATAAGGCACTCAAAACCTTTATTTTCAGCTATGCTCATACACGAGAGAAGCCTATTGTTTGATATAGGAATTCATGAAGTCTGTTGGATTTTATTTTCTACCTGTAAGTCCATTCTATTTAAAACCAAGTGTTTGACTTGTCCATTATTTAAGATAAATGTTTCACTTATGAAATATAAATAGGGGAGAAAATATACCTTCCAGTGGGATAAAGGTAAATTCGGAGTGGAATGGAAAAAACAGGGTCGCTGGAAGGAATCAAGCATTCAGATGTGATGTAAAGGAACAACAATAACAAAAAAAGATCATTCATGTAGCCAAAATATAGCACAGGGTACTTCACTAGTTATACCTCAATTTGATAGATATGTTTCCATTCAAAACTCAAGAGTATAGGCTTCATTTCAGTTGTCTTTCCATTTTCTTGTCATGAAAATGGTTTCATTTAAACTTAAACTAAATTTTAAACGGAAAGGCAACTTGGGCTTCTCAGAGGATACCTGCAAAAACCTCACAAACTTTATACTCAATGATATGCCTTAGTAAAGAATCTAGAATTATCTTGAATATTGAATGCATCTTAGGTTGTTCTGATGTCTGCGGTCTCCTGGAGCAGGTCAGATACGGTCTATGATCTATGCATTTCACAGACATGTAAGAACAGAAGCATTTACCAAGTCAAGAGGAGAGGCTCCAAATTCAAGTTTTACAGCAATTTTTTGTGACCTTTAGGTTTTCTGTTTTTCTGCATAAAAACAGATCATATTTCATCTCTGAAATATTTGAGAGATTCTATTAATACTGGTGATGTGTTCTGAAGTTGTTATCAGGAAACACTGAACACAAATATAACTGCATAGCTCTCAAAACAGATTTTAAGAATAAATTGCTCTTATTTTATGGCAGGCATTTATCTGCAGACTGTACTGAGAATATAATGAGTATAGAATGTCCTTATTTTATCTTTCCTGTTTTAAAGTGTTCTGGTTTATCTGTAAACAGAGATAAAACACAAAGAAGGCAACTGGGGGTAGCAGGGTTGGGGAATGAATATTTTGCTGTTGAAGAAAGGAGTTCAAATTTTGGTTAAGTTACAGGCAAAGCCAATTAATTCCTACTTGTCTCCAGGTTATAGATGTTACCCAGGGAAAGTGCTGAAGCACTTCCTGAGAGGGAAAACAAATCTGTGAGAGGAAACTTGACTTGAGTCTATGTACATCAATATGAATGCTTAGTTAAACAAAAAATACATTTGCAAACAAATACTCCAATAAATTAATGCATACATTGGTACTATGACTGAAAACAGGTCCACCCATGAGTGCCACCTGAGACATAAGGGGTACAAGGTACCCTTCTTTCTGTGCACTTGGACAGCCCAGGTTTAATAGACTTATTCATTTAATAGTTTCATGATAAGAAATGCATGTTTTTTTTCTAACATAAACTGGAGTTTTCTGACCTGTTTCACAGGGTGACTTTCCTTGGGCTGACTGCAAAGAATCAGAGCAGTGTGTATCTGCTCACATTCCTCCTTCCACCTCCAACCTTCCACACAAGGTGACTATCAAGTGAAGCCTGCCCACAAGACACCCCACAGACAGAGATGAACGAGAGCTTGCAACAATAAAGCATTCACCCAAATGCTTGACTAGGTCTCCAAGCTTAAAGCACAAGCAGCTTAGGAATTTGACAAAACAAGGTTTCACTGTAGAATAAACCATACAGTTTTTACTCTCCCAGAAGATTCCTGCTTTCCCAAATAACCTTAACTTCACTAAACCACCTGTCTGTGTCAGGGAAATTAATGAACTTCAAAACTAAAAACAACTCAAAATGAACACTGAGCCCTGTTTTTCCAAACATCGGAAATGCCAGCACTACAGTAATGTGACTTCTTTTTTTTTTTTACCAAGGCATACAGGGAGCTGTAAATTAAAGCCTGATTTCTGTACCTTGCATGTCCAACCACTGCATTGCACATTAATCTCTTTCCTTGATTCATTTGCCAAGTTTGCAATAACGTTGTATGATGCACGCCTTGAACCACAAGTATGGCTCCAAGAGAACTGTGCACCCTTTTAATACAGGGGTCAAAATATGTATCTCAAGAAATTGATTTTTTATAGGAACTTCAAATGTGTAGGGCTTTTTGTAATCCCTACTGAAAAGCACATTTAGTGAACAAAATCCTACATATAAATCCTGCACAGCTCATAGAAGTAATGAACTGGGCTCGTAAACACGTGAGACACAGATGTTGTGGCTCAGTTTGCCTTGATTTTTTAATCATGAAGAAAGAACAAGGGAAAAAGAAGCACAGCAGACAAAGGATGAAGTCAGCATTGTGTCAAAGAAATTGGACAACTGAAACAGAGAATATGAATTTAAACAGTTCAGAACAGGTTGGCATTTTAGTGTTTGCAAAGAAAATAAACTTAGTCCAGCTTGCAATAGGAGAACATGGGAATTTCATGAAAAAATATAGTTAAAAAAAAAACTAATTTGAGAAACAAAAGTAATTTCTCTTATCAGAGAGACTAGCTTTCTTTTTTTTCAGTAGGAACCAGACTAAGTTCAATCAGAGAAAACAATTCCCTTCAAAATCTGACATTGGGATTGTATATTTAATATTATTTTTTTTATCCATGACTCCGGTTCAAATCGATACAGCAGTATCAGTGACATCCAGAGTATGAACTCTCTGTAGGTACTGTTTATGTAGTTTAGATAATCTCAGCCTCTACAACCCGTCTGGTCTTCTAATTAAACTGAAGTATGCTTTGCACAAGCAGATCTGAAAACTTGGATTCCACTAAATGATTAAGGAGGAAGAGAGATATTTACCAAAAGTTCTTAATTAACTAAGTGTCTTGGCTTGTCAGGGGAAAAAAATCATACTGTATATAGAAACTAGTCCAACTATATACAGCATAAGATGCATCAAACATATTTCTTCAGAAGCAATCTTCCTGCCTTTCTAAGATAAAAGATGTTGAGACTGTTGTAAGGGCTGGAAAGTTAATTTTTCTCTCACGCTAGAGTAAACTCCAGTTTCTTAATAGGTCTGCATGAGAAACCTGAAAGGTAAGTAAAAAGCTCGTACAAAGGACTGAAAAATGTGGCCCCAGCAGCCATTTTGACAGCTGTACACACTAAACTACCACTTAACACCTCTAAGATGATTGGGAATCATTGGGAAAGTGTGCATACTTTCAATGTACATACCATATATGTAGTGAACTTGACATCATCTGAGGATGTTAAACTCACTGATACAGCATAGAGTAACTGTCCTCTCCACACAAGAGGAATGTGTCACCCAACATTTAGGTAAACAATGCAGGCAAACGTACGTGGTCTTTACAGGAAAGGTAAGCTGGCCCAAGCAGTTCACTTCCAGTAAGAGAATAGTTTAAAATCTTTCTAGATCTCACTGACAGGAAAAGATACCATGATTTCATTCATCACATCTTCCCCCTAGCCCAGACTCGTGCCTAAGCAGGCTGGCCTCTGCCACGCTTGGAAGGAATTGGACAACACATCGCAGCACAGAGAGAGGTGTCACTGTCCTCACCAGAGTCTGGCATCTGAGCCACTTCGCTCTGGAGCAAGGGAGAAGAAATGGAGGAATGCTCTCCACTTGGACTTCTGGAGAGCAGAAGACACGACACTCACGTTCCAATCCCAACAACACCCTCCAGGAAAAGTTAGTGCTCATGAGGGATACATGGATTGTAACACAATTCTGGAAACCTTCTGACAACCCTTACCACTGAACCGCATTTATTTCTTGCCTTCTGTAAAACAAAAATCGATAACAATACTAACAAAAATATCAGAGTTCTCCATATCAAGTTCTTTGTAGGGACTTGTAGGTATATTGTCCTGGTTAACAGTGTAATTTATACTACCTTTAAACCCTGACTAATCAAACTGGCTACAGTGAGATTATTGTCAATTCAAAGCAAGGAATTAGAAGAAGATCTTGAATTATAGTATTATAGATTAAATAAAATAAACAGCTTCTTTACAGGAAGTAACTGCCAAGCACACCAATTAACTATTATTTGCTAAGTCAGTTATAAGCAGTTTTCAAGCAGATATCTTTATAATCATCTGGGTGATATCAACTAATGTTAGAGGATTTATTAGCACTATATTCATCTACTTATTTTTCTCATTCTTAATAAAATGACATTCAACAAAAAAAAAATCCTGTCAGCAAACCCATTAATTTCTTAAATTTGAATACTACAGTCAACCTGTATGCTGCTAAAGAAAATTCCAATTTGTTTCTATAAAGTGTTAACAGCAGAAATACCTTACAGCTTACAGAACGTCCAATTCAATTCAATATATGAGAAGACTCTTTACTGAGCTAACTTCAATCTATGTGTAAGTAGAGACTGTTTAAGACCTTTTCATAGGAGGGTGAGTTGAAAGGTGTAAGAGAATCTGCGTGCGTACACATGTACATATTAGTATACATACAGACTTAAATATAGGGCTATGTAAACTATCATAAAAAAGCTTTTAACCTGCATAAATCAGAATCACATCATTGCTGAATGGTGAAGTTACAGGTGCATATCACTCCAACAAAATGCCAGTGGAAGCTTTATACCCCAGCGAGCCTTCACAAATGTTGTACAAGCCAAATGGGTTTTGAGGGGGAAAAGAAAAAGAAAGAAGCCAACACTCTCCTGCATAAATATTTTAGAGAGTTTTGTAACATTTTATTAGGAATATTTTTGTATCCTTCCAGCTTTTTCTCTGGTACTATGAATTTGCCTATATAGATCTCATTGGGAGAAAAAAATCCTAATAAAATACTTCTCTAAATAACTTGAAATTGACTTTCTGCATTCAAATGGATCAAGTAAAACTTCCAAGGGCAGAAACATGTGCTGTGTATCTTAATGGAGAGCCAAGAATCTTCTCTTTTCAGTGGTTCAGAAGCCTTATTTCATGACTATTTAAAGGTAACCTCTCTGAATTTAAATTGTGGGGATGGAAATCTCCACTATACGTGGAATAGTAACTGTTTTTAGTCACTGGTGATTATTAAATGCACACACATACACATACATACATACATAACTAATGGAGCTTACTATAATGATTTCCTGCTTGAAATGTTGAAAATTCAGAGACACATAAGAATAATGGCAGAAGGCAAGTGAGACTGTAGAACTGAATATCAAAAGCAATTTGTCATTTAAATTCAAAATGTAGTATATTCTTTTCACCACCACTTATATATGTAATACAGTTAAATATACAACAGACTGTACCACTCAATAACTATAGCTAGACATTGCTTTTTTATTCAGAATTAGCTAAATTTTTCAGACTTCAGGTTTTATTTTCCATGAACAAACCTGCCTAGCTCTACTAAACATATTCTAACAGTGAATGGGTATAGAACCTACAAACTATTTTATTACTGCTACTTTTCCCCGTTTTGAAGTTCATAGTATAGAATGTTCTGTAGTGACGAATAAATCATTAAAAAAAAGTTGATGAATATTCACTGATTTTAAAATCAATTTGATTCAATAATATTTGCTTTGCATTTGTTTTGTCACTTTCCAAAACTAATTTCAAGTCAGATCACTAACCAGCAAATTTGAATTAAGTACTCAAAATTCAGATTTGTAAGGGTGGATTCTGTAAATCTTCAGTTAAGGAATAGGAATGGTACCCAGAGACTGAAAAGCTCTAGCTTTCCACCGGTTTTGAATGCCTGCATCTCATTTAGCAGCCAGAGACTACATAGCGTGTAGAATACCAGTGGTTATGGAACCAATGTAAACCTTCATCCTACAAACCCTTATGCCTATGCTTAACTTTATAACCACATGTAAAGGTTCCTTTCATTTTAATGGGACTAATCACAACAAGAATGTGAGTAAGTGTTTGCAGGATCAGGGTTCGGCAGGTCATGAATTGTATTTTAGGAATATTTACAAGTGAATTGCTGGTGGATGACTTACAGAGCAAGGGTTTTTACTAGAAGATATTTCTATATAGCAAACAAATTCAGGAACTTCACAAGCATAAAGGGCAATATTTGTGAATAATTTATTTCCCCAAATTATTCATGGATTTCTGCCATATGCCAACATCAGGAATCTATGAACGGTAGCACTCCTGCTGAGCTATAGAGAAGCAAATTTCTGAATCTTGTGAAGCATTCTGAACCCTTTGAAAGAATTCCCAGATGTTTGTATGGAGTAATTTTGTTTCCTCCTTGAGGCCTCTCAGTTGCAGGAGCCTACAAGTTGTACTGAACACAAGGAATAACACCATATATTTGAAACCACTGAGAATTTCGTCTTTAATCTTTGTGAACAAGAATATTTATTCTACAACTTCTCACTGAGACCAAAGAAATGCATTCTCTGCTGTCTTAATACCTGATGCAAAAAGGGACCTGGTGGAAAGCCAGCTGGCTTAAGCTCAGCCAGTGTGAAAGAGGTGACACATGTTGGCAGACTGAAGCACTTTGAGGAATTGGCAGGAACTTTCACTGCCTCCTCAACTGATGGCATCTGTCCACCCATTGTCCAAGTGGCTTTGCAATCAGCTGGACTGTAAAATTTCCAGGGATCATCTTGTTGTTCTTTGTTTGTACAGTGCCCAGAACACTGGGATCCCAGACTACACAACGAGTCCCTATAAAATTTTGTGATACAGATAATTAATCGCACTAAGCATGCAGACTTCCCAAGCTCTTGTCAGTTCCCAGGTTCTTCGTATTATTAGTGGCAGGTATGCCTTCTTTTATCTGTGCCTTTGCCAAAGCTTGCAACACTTCCTTACCAAGATACAACATGTATAGTCAATTGTGTCTTTGTTTCCGCATGACTAGGACATAACTTTTGGACTTCAGCTGGAAACTCTACTTAAGATTGATAGTTTACTTTCCAAAATAAAGCCATCCTAAGTGAGAGCATGCAACGTTTTGTCCCTTTTGCTTCTGATCAGTTCCACTTTCAGGAAAGCTCAGGATGTGAGTTAACATTTACAAAGTCATGTCTAGTCTATGCCAGAGGAACTAAGCATGCTTTTTCTCAGTGGCCCATTGTGATACTTTTGGTTGTTTCAGGGACATGTCTCAAAAGGAAAGACTATCAGCAGCAGGGTGTTTCTGGACCAGTGGGTTAGTAAGTAATCTTCCATTACAACCTAGGTAGGTCTTATGGATAATCTCCATCAGAGTGCATGCTACGTACAAACTTGTCCTAAATAAATTTTGGAGTTGCTAGATGTACTGTTTCATTCTATGTACTGTGTTAAACTTCCTTTCACAATCTGTCACTGGTCTTCCCTGGCAAGTCATGCTTGTATCTAGAAAACATGAACATTGAAAACACTCTTTGTTGAAAGTCAGCCTTTTCCACAAAAGCAAGTGAACATAAATATTCATGCAGCCGGCTAAATATTTTCCTCAGAAAAATATACATACTTATGTGATATCAGAGTGTCAACAGTTTGGACTTCATTTTGTTCATTTCCCGTGTCAAGTGAGCTGAACTCATTGCTTGACACTTTCAGCCATTACTCAGCAGCCAAAACTGATGTCATTTCTGTATTATACATTAAATTACACAAAATGTTAGGAATTGGGAAGTCTTGTAATGGTTTGATATTTCACAAGCCCTAACCTCATAACTCTGCCTGGATTTCAAAAAGTCATTGTTTGATAAAAAACACAAAATTACTTGGGTGGTTCATTATCAGTACAGGGTATTTGCAAAGTTTCTGGGAACTGAAAATCCCACGAAACATTCTGGGAAGGAAGTGCTCATTTTATTTCAAAACTGGAACACTTTCCAAAGTGATTAAATGCAAGGAATAAATGCTTAACCTTTGCTGGCCCTTCTTGAAAATGTAACTGCAGATATGCATCCATTCAGAAATGAAAATATTTCTCCTTGTCTACAGATTAAGTATGAGGGCTATTTCTGCCAGGTAATCAAGGAGGACTTGTTTTCATATTTGGATACAAGACAGTGCAAGATACCCACTTTGCAGGGAACAGCCTTACAAATCAATAGAATGTTTTTAATCAGTATATACTCTATCAGATGGAAAAGGAGAAGGCCCAAACCATGCCTCTTAAAGGAAATAATGTCTTATTATTTGACTCCCACTTACTGTGATGATAAGGTTCAGGTGTCATTTTTCATGATGATTACAGCCCTGGCAGACTAAAAGGTTTCTGCCTTTTCCATTCAGTCATATGAGTTTTTTCCTGCCATCTCTCAGATTGCAAGATGATAATGATTACAGGCATTCTGGCAGAAAACATTGAGCTTATACTACATCAATCTTTCCCTCTTCCTGTGTTGTTTTTTCCTACTACTCACCCAAAAACTGCAATTCAGTTGCCCCTAATTATGATGAGATACCTCTCCCATGTCTTCGCTGTACCAGAAATTATTTCAAGATTTTTTTAAATGCATTTCTTGAAGCTTAGTAGCTTTAGGAAGACAGTGTCAAAGTTTGTTCAGTGAGGGCAAATATTTTAATCCCTTTTAGGTTCCAGTGTGATCAAAGGTTCACTCTGCTTATGTTAGGATTTTATACAGGGCACAGACAATACCTCAGTATCTATAGTCATGTATTTACAAGCAGCTGTTTTAAAAGGGTCTGAGGTATTTTAATTCTAAATTACAGACTTCTTCTAAAAGACAAGAACAATCTTGACTTATATTTTTTTCTACATAGCCCTTGCTAAAAGAAACAAAGCTGCTTAATATACATTATTTTGCACTTTCTTTCAGATATTAGACTTGAATTGCTCTATCAAAACATTTTGCAAAGCTGCATGCTTTTAAGCACCTGATCACTGACTGGCAAAAATCTCTTGCAGTACAGAGTATTTATCCATGCACAGCAGCTTGGCATTTGTCATCAGGAAGCAGGGCTGAGGAGCCTACACGGGGAGCCTACATGAAGTGCTAGTTTAAGGAGAATGAAATTCAAGACTTCATTAGACTAAATTGTTTTCAAGAAGCCATTAGTCATTGTTCTCCCCCTCATGGCCCCACTATATCCACAGTGTAGGTAAAATTCCAAATACTTCTCTTAACAGAGATAAGGGAGTATCTGAAAAAAAAAAAAAAGAGTAATTCTTCAAAGAGATGCTCTCATACCCTATTAGTATTATTAAAGTTATTTCCCTGCTAGAAGTGTTTCAAGAGTGGAATAGTGCAAGAAAGAAATGTTGCAGCATGATCCAATCCCAGCTAAATGCCATTGACTACAGCATAGACAAAGCCAAGCTGTATCTGACTGGAAAATAACACAACTGTTTATTTTCATGATCTCTTCAGGTAAGGTGGGAATTACATTATTTAACTTGATCTATCCATATATACGCAACTATTGATACTACTCATATGTACTCCCTCTACAGTCGGTGGAAACAGGCATTTCCAGAAAGAGATGCAACCTAAAAAAGATACCAATGGGATAAGAGATATAATTCTATTATTAGGATATCAATTCACTGAATATTTTTATTTCAAAATCCCTTTTCTTCTTCTTGATATTATAAAAATGACCATTTGCTTGAATGGGAAAGAATGAATGCTGCGTGGGTTTCTTTCCCCCTCTTTAGTGTGATGACTATAAAGATAAGATAGATTTCCCTATTCTGCTGAGTGTGGTTTGACTAGTAAGATACTCAGAGTTTCATCCAGGAGGGCTGTGTATTACATCTGCTTGTTACAGGCTAATCTGCCATGGCATTAGAAAGTCTGTCTAAACTTTCA
Organism: Penelope pileata; assembly: GCA_013396635.1. Classification (NCBI taxonomy): domain Eukaryota; kingdom Metazoa; phylum Chordata; class Aves; order Galliformes; family Cracidae; genus Penelope; species Penelope pileata. Next base: position 1,195,995 of record WBMW01003636.1, on the reverse strand, counting down.
CTGTCTTGCAAGATAGCATTTGCTTTTAGGTAGAAAATTCAATGTTTTGTTCGTTGTTAATGGGTGGGCTCTATCCTATAAAAAATTCAGAGATATCCAAGCAAAATTACACTGTGTGGAAGTGGAGAAATGCTAAATATAAGCAAAGATTTACAAAGTGGTTAGAAACTTCTAGGTTTAAGACAAAGAAAACTCTCCCTAAATCAGCTCCATGAGTTAGTATCATGAGTTTTGTATCTAGATCCTGTTCCATCTTTTTTAAAAGAAAAACAAATGTGCTCATCCAGAGCTTTTTGTTTGCTGGATTTAGAATACTGTATGTATTAATTGCATGGATTGAGATATACAGATAAATTAAAGGTATGAATTAAAATATCTTTCTGAAATGCTTTTTTTCAGCTTTATTGAAGTTTTATGGCAGAATAGGTTTCACTTAATTTATTACATCTCACTGAGGTTAAGATATATTCATTTTCAATGTGTGTGTGTATACAAATATGTAAATTCACTTCAAGATAACCCTTACCCTAGTCAAAGTCCCTAGTCAAAGTTGGAAGAAAAGAGTCCATTAAATCAATGGCAAAATCATTAAGAGCAGGAGGCACTATATACCTACAAATTAACATCCTGGATGGGTGCAAACAAACACAGCATCATGACTGTCAGTGGAACTTTTCAGACATGCACTTGGATTTCGGGAAGGCATTTCTAGGGGAAAGCATTCTATCAGTCATTAATTTGGCCCACAGGACAATAAATGCAATCAGAAATTCACTTGGACAATGCTGGTGCAAAGGCAGCGACTGTACAGCAGCTGGGTGACAACCTCCCAGGAAGCCAGCCAGACAAAACGTTATCCCTCTCTGGACATGTGTCCCCTGGTGGTGTTCCACTCCAGGGACTTTCTCAGCTCCCACTCAGAGCAGGACTGAATGGCACAGAGCAGCACAGCAGGCAAGACTGCTGCACTTTACAAGGGATTTGGCTGGAAAGGCAGGATAGCAACAAGTGAGGTGAGAAACAGAATTTATATTCCTTGGCATAGCCTCCAGCATTTTTTTAATGCTGAGAAGAAAATGAAGTCAGTGTTTATTAGTCCTAATATAGCCCTTTAAAATAAACATTAAATTATAGGGTAATATTAAATACAGCAATGAATGAAATGCTATTGCTGAGCCAGTAGCACCACCTTTGATTAGCCAGCTTTTCTCTTTTGCTAGTTGTGACACCGCTGTGCCTTTCACTGGTGCTGTACTAGTAGCTCAAATGCTTTCACTGTGATTTTTTGGGCAAACATGCACATAACTGGAAACTACAGCAGCTCTTGAGATATGTATGAGCTTTTTTTTTTTTTTCTCTTTCCCAGTACTAGTATTTTTCAATGTTTTTTTAGGTTGAGAAGATATTCTTTTGTTAAGAAATAAATGCAAATTGAGGCAAGAATAAAGAAGTTTAAAGAACTGTGACCAGACCATTAGTAATTAAAAACAGGATGAGGAGACGGACAGAAGGGAGTGTACAGGAAATAAACGTGATCTGCAGAGCCTTGAAAAATAACTTACAGGCCTTCTTTCCTCTGGAGCAAAGCTGCCTACTGGGAGTCTACACTATAATCATGTAGTCTGACAATAGGGTAATAATATTGAAGCTACTAAAAAACTCAAGCAAACTGTTGTAGGTTAAAGAGACAGATTCCTCTATGTTCAGCTGCTCTGAAGCTATTGTAGCGTTCTCAGGAAATACAGGGTTTACTGCCACAGACCTCTGTTTTCACCAGGAGGTTTGACCAGTAGATGTACATGGTTGTTAAAAAGCTCTGCCTTAACCCAACATCCTCCCCAGGCTGCTCATTACTAATAACTTCATGTTACAGTGAGGGCACCCTCACTCAGCCAGTGCTTGCAGCATGTCTGTGCTTTGTGCACCCCCTCTTCCCATCCACAGGGTGCCCTGGTGTTGCTTATATGAAACTTACTGCTCTACAGACACTCAGATTCCCTCTTTGACAGCAGCATCTTTCCCCACTGAGCATCCCCACAGCCATTGTCTCAGGCCTCCAGCACAGGACAACTGTAACAGACTTTGATATGTGGTAAGGGCCCTTCACCTGTCCCTAATCTATATGAAGCCAATGGTATTGGGAAGATATCCAGACACTCAAGATAGCAAAGGGATAGAAAGTTGGACTTCCTTCTACAGCTCCGTACCATAGAAGAGCTAGCTACTGCTTTGGAAGGAGAAGCAGCCATTGCTCTCCTCCCCCCGCATCATGGAGCTCAGGAGGAGCAAGCCTGGGCCCACAGCACCCGTCTGCATCTCAAAGTCAAACCTCACCTCTCCCATCCTCACTGCAAGAGCGGCCAAACTGCAGGCAAGACCCTCTCCTTTGTCCTTGTGAGATTGTTACATGGTTCTGCCATCGCTGCTGTGGTTTGCAGCAGCCTTGCATTAACTGGCTATGGTTCCAGCACTTAACTATGTGAGTCTTCTCAGTATAGAGTATTTTTGGCAAGTATCTCTTGGTAAATAAAGCCATATAGGGCTCAGGACAAGAGTTACACACTCAGCCAAAACTGCCAGTAACTTCAAATGTTTTTATTTTTATTTATGGACTTCAGAATAGGCAACTTAGAGCTTTAATACTCAATAAAAGAAATGGATATTTTAAATGTTAGCTCATTCAGCCAAAAAGCTGGTTACATCATAAAAATGTAAGCTCTTTAAATCACAGCTCAATGGAGAATGCTGCATGCCAATTGACCTAACAATTTGAAGCTCATGGGAGGGCAGGCATATGTATATAATCTGTATTATGATCAGAAAAACTCAATTACTTAATTGATACTTTTAAAAGCAAGCCAATTTTTGGTCACTTAAACATTTAAAAATGTGTGGTAAGTTAAGACTATTTTCTGCTTGGTGCTGGTAGAAACTGGTGCTTCCTTCATGGAAGAAGCAAACAACAGTGTGAAATGACAGTAAGCAAGACTAGATAGGCCAGTGGTGGGAAACAGTCTAAGGTGATCACGGTCAGAGGCAGAGCAACTGTAATAGAATAGTGGAGCATACTTCAAAAGCAAAAGCAGTTCGGCTTCTATCACTTTCTTTCTTTAAAGGATGCCATTGAAGTAAGTCACTTTACATGAAGGCTGTGTGGCTGCGGGTCTTGCATCATCGTAGTTTGAACGTTTCCAATTATTTCTCTTTAACTTTGGAAAAAGGAAGATGCAGTGCCAACAACCAAGAGTAAACTCTGCTTATCCAAATACAATTCACCCATAGCTTAAATCATGAGGTTTTCTCCACAAAGTATAAACTGTTCAAGATCAGTGCTGAATATCCCATTGGAAGAGAAAATAAAGCCATTACAACAGGAAGAAAATTGAGCAGTTAGAATAATTGCCTTTCTCTTAAGTAAAACACAAATGCAAAATGAATGATACTGGTTAAACAGTTCTCATGCATGACTTTGGGAGAAAATATAAGCTGCTTGAACGCCAAAGTTAAACTATGCTTACAAAGATCCACAGGACAAAACAAGCATTGAGAACTGAGTGACTAGAAGGCTCTGACAACAGAAAACACCCTAAATTCGACAGAAATGTTGAGTTTTAAGGGATTTTTCTTGTTCATAAGTAAGTTAACTGACTGCACAAGAGATGTGCATCAAGATATTTTGATTAAGTAAAATATTAAAATTCATAGCATGCCTTGAACTGTAGACCAATACAGTATAAATACAGTGATCGGCACAGCTTCAGCCCTGGATGTAAAGCAGTATTTTGGCTTTGTGTTGAAAGGAGGAAGGGCAGCAATCCATTCTCTTCGCCCAAATGGAGACCTTAAAATCTGTCTCATTGAGGTTAAGCAAAGATGGCCATTTTGCTCATTTGCATCCTTCTTGTGACACTGAATAAATCCCAGCTATTGAAAATAGAAACCTTTCAGATACTTAGTGCTACCAACCCCCAAAAATATTTACCTTTTTAAAGAAATGCTTTAGGATCAAAAAATATAATGAGAAGCATCTGAAATGAGACTTTTTGGAGAGCTGCAGGAGTGCCAGGAAGGACAAAGTAAGAGTGAAATGCTGATCTTATTTCACAAGTAGATATCTACAGAAGCTTCAATGCAATTGATTCATTTTACTGAATTCCATCTGAGTTAATTGAGAGCTGCTTCTCAGGATAAGAAAATATTTAGTAGTGAAGAATATTACTATTTTGAGAAAACAAAAAAGAGACACTTTCAGGACTTTTAGTATCTATACTTACTGAGTCTGTATATTCATCCAAGTCAGTAGACTGTATTACATTTACAGTGCATAAGGCACTGTCATTTGCATTCTACAGTTTCCTCTCCCAAATTATCCTTTTGCACGAGAGGAAGTATCACAACTATAGGAACTTTAAAAAATATACTCTCCTAAAGAAAAGAAGAAATTTAAGCAAACCAAAATGAAAGATAAACAAAATTAATGGTCTGACATAAAACCACAAAACCATAGAAACCCAGTTAAGTCTGAAAATCCAGCCTGACACTGTGTCTCCCTCTCAAGCTAGCATGTCTTTTACTCATTTGGATTTCTTTATTTTTGGCTCACAAAAAGATAATTGTACTTCTAATTAAAGAAAGTTGTGCTGGCAATATCACATTCCTCATAATACTTTTCAAATTCTTGATAATGAGAATTATATTTCAGGGGAAAAATAAAAATAAAAAACATAAATTCTCAAGTTAAGCAATGATACAAAAGTCTTAGATTAACGAAAGTTTCTCTGGCCCTCATGCACAGTGGAGTTTAAAACAGATCTTTCTTGCATTTGATGCATACTTTTTCACTAAGAAAAAGAATTGCCCTTGAGGCAAAACAGCTGAATAGTCTGGCACTGTCCCAATATGCTATCATGTCTTTCTCTCTTACATATACACATCCCTGTCTTCCAGGTTTCTTAGAATGCACATACCTCAGGGGCTTCGCAAAACAATCCACTGGAGTGTAGGAAAAAAATAATTTTTGTACCATTAATAAATATTTTTTTAAAAAATTAAAAGGCTATTTCATCTTTACCTCATTCTTTTCTAATTCCTGGGTTTGTGTATTCTTTGGTAACGTACTTAATATACAAGAGTGTATGTCCCTAATCTATAAATATAAATAATCTATAAAAGTAAACGAATATAAGTAAATACACAAATATTGGAAGTGCATACTCAAAAATGTTTTACTGACAGGTGTATGACCAAACAAATTTGCAAACTACTGACCTAAGGTTCCTCTAGGAGGGATGGCAGATTTGAGAATTGCACTTCTTATAACCTAAGTGACCTCAGAGGTCTCTCTTCGGTCAAGAACTGCCTTCAGCAAAGACTCGCTATGGTCAGGAGTGCTGCTGATGGTGCCATCAGCTGTGGAGCCTACACCATCCTGAGACGCAGCAGAGTCATACCTTCCTCATGAGCATGGTCTCCAAGATTCAAGATTTCCCTCAGGGTGCAGAAATACCCATATGCTTACATGCTGTTCTTGGCACTTAGTGAAGAAAACACTGAAATAAGTTACATAGCATTACACTTTCAGTAATACGACTTTAAATGACTTCTGCCTAATTTTGTTGTGCACCTTGTTTATTTGAGGCAGATCTTATTTTGGAATAGTCAGTCTGTAGGGATGTTATCTCTGCAATGGACTTCAGAGATTTGCAAAGTTTGATAGAATGACTGGATTAGGACATGTATTACTTCTATGTTGTATTATTAAGAATTCAGAAATAAATAGTAACATTAAATATAACTCCCAACATATGGAATCCCCCTCTTGTTCCCAAAGAGAGACCACCCCATGCACATGGGAAAGGCTTCTTGCAGATAATTTTACATGAAATTTGCATAAAGATTTCCCTTATTCTCTGGCAATATCCCACATCTTCTCTCTAACAAGTACAATACATGTTACTAAATTAAGCAGAGAAATTAAATAAATACCAGATGACCTAAAGAAAAACTTTTAATTATTTGGAATTTTTGTCTCTGAAAAATTCATCAGCTTCACATAGTTACTAAATGGATGTTTTTCTGAGATTATTTTCACCTACGAAAAACTGCAAAAAATGTATAACTCTTTCACCCACAGACCCCTACTAAAAAGATATCCAGAACCTGATATTTCCTGACTGATTACTAATCATTTTGTGAAAACATAGTGGCATCTACACCTCATTTAATCATCCTGTAGGGTTGGCTTTAATTAGTGTTCATGCTATATCCTTTCAAATACTCTCAACAGCTTGTGCAGAAAATTGAATTTTATTTTAACACACCAGTTATCCAAAGGTCTGAAATAAAGTATTCAAGACAACGCAAAAACTATGCCAGTTCATCACAGGTCTTCCATTTTACTGTATAAGACAGTAGAGAACAAAAGGTCAAAACAGAAATGTTTGAAAACTCTCTCTGTGAGAAAAGGAAAAATTCTTGTTTCCCTAGTTTGCAACATTCACTGGACTCCTTTCTGGGTTCATTTTCATTATCTCAGAATAACTAGTTTCTAAGCAGGACCAAAACCACAAGTAACCTCAGAAAAATGCTTTGGTTTTAAAAAAAAAAAAAAAAAAAAAAAAAAAAAAAAAAAAAAAAAAAAAGGACTGGAAATCTTATGGGAAGAATTATTATTATATAACTTCCAGTCCAATCTAACAGATACAGGTGGCTTGGATCGTTCTTAAAAACATTAAATTAGCCTTCAATGTCAGATGCTTTATATTATGTTACCCTCAGGATGTGAGGATATACTCTTAGCTCAGTTTGAATCAGTGGGAATTTTGCCATGGACTGTATGGTCTTTATGTTCTACAATTTTGCCTTAACAAGATACCAGTGTTTGCCAAAAACTGCCTAGTGATTTACTGCAAATTATTGTTAGAAATATTTGGCTTAACATGTAGTAGGTTCAAGTTTTCAGGTGGTATAAATCAGTGCAACTGCAGAACGGTGCCAATGTAATCCACCTGAGGATGTACCATTGGATCTTATCCTATTTAAGATCATTCATAGTAATATAGTAATTGTTTCAAAATCTTCCTAGTTCTACAGGGCAAGCAGTCACAATGGTCTCACCTAGGGCTACCACATTTTTGTGGCTATAAGCTGCTAATCAAGTGTCAAGCAAACTCATCCTTTCAAAAATGTATTATTTCTTGAAAGTCAATGCACAGATTACCCACATGCTTTCATATGATCCTGGCACTACTCAGCAATCAGATGTACTTCAGAAAACTCAAAAGCAAACATGCTTTTGCAACACCGCACATTAGAGAAACTTCAAGTAATACTGGTTCATTTCTACTAAGAAGTGGACTTGCGTTAGCCATGTGTGTGACTTTACCTGTTACTTGTTAACACCAAGTCATATTTGTGCAACATCCTCTTTTTGCTATCTAATATAAACTCAAGTCATTTTTACTTAATGTAGTGTGTGCATTTTTATGATGATGAGAGAAGTTTTTCAAGTGAGTGATGATGTCTTGAGTATTTATTAGACTAGCTGAGAGAGAGTAAAGAGAAAACCTTAAAAGAGAGAAAGAACAATAAACACGTTTAACACAGCTGGAACTGTGAAACAAACTCCTCCTTTTGTTACTTCTGTAGGTACGTACTTACTCCATGCTGCTGCAGAGTAGAAGGAGAAGGCTTTTCAAACTAGCTCAAAACTATTTCTGAAATGTTAGGAAATTCTGGTAGTTGACTCATTTTAAAATAATATAAAACATTTGAAAGCCAAAGAATTTCAGGGTAAGCAACATAAACTTGGGAGAGCAAAATTGTGTCACATATATTTTATGATAATATTATGAGCTCACGTTGGTGCAGAGGTTTGTTAGACTAAAACTCACATAGTGCAAAATACAGTAAGTGGTACGAGAAAATCAAGACCATTGCCTAACTTAACAAAAATGAAATGATCAGGAAGGAGCTTACAACATGGAAAGCTCTTGTTAATTGTTTCACTGGTAAAGTATCCTGACCTGGATAAGTCTTTATTACTGTACTGTATAAAAGCACTCCCAGTTTGGATAAGAAATAGATGTGTGAAAACTGGAAGCTCTTCACCTCCCCATCATGGCTCTAAGAATCCAGCTGTCAAATGCTTTTTCAAAACTTTTTCTGAAAAGGTAGAAGTGACCTGCAAGTGATATCTTTTACAGAATCAAGTGCCAAATTTGTTTCTTCAGTTTTCACTGTTATACTCTTTCCTGAGTGTATGCTCTTCTCACTCCCTCTCAAA